>NIPM01000050.1:281303-301338 GCA_002738285.1 Holacanthella duospinosa | reverse complement strand
TCAAAAATAACACTCTTAAGCTTATTTTTTTTCTCAATACAATATGCTTTCACTCTACCTTTCATTTTTTGGCACTTTCAGACTGAAAGTTTCACTATAGTATAAATATACCCCTAAAAACCTAACTTTGTATCTATCTCTCTATATTCATTTCCTTACAGGAAATGTACGAAAGTGGTAGGTTATTAATAAAGTGTTGAACAAAACAACACAGAAAAAAAAAAAAGTTTTTGTTTCTTTTCTTTGGTAAAAAAAAAAATAGTTAAAACTTTCTTCACTTTCTCTTTGAGATTGAAAAAAAAAAAGTCTGTAAAGTTAGGATAAGAATGAAAATGAAGAGAATTTGGAGATGATGTGGTGAAAGTAAGGTTCCCTGGTATGATATCATGAGTCCTTAAGATCTAAATGGAATGAGAAGATAGTAAAGGTACTGAAAGGGTATAGAGTTAGAAAATGTTGATAGTGATTTTGATGGTATGAAAAGAGAGGTATCCTATCACAAGACTTGTCACAGTGTCCCAAGTCACTTGGATTTATGGTTTTAGTTTAGACGCCATGATTTAGTGTTCCCTCACGGAACTTTCGAGGACTTGAAAACAACTAGTCTCTCTTCCCACCAAAAAAAAAAAACAACTCCACTTCCCACCCAATTCTCTCTTATCAACTTTACTTTCATAGACACACACAAGGAGACAACTACTATTTTAGTTCCATTTTATGGAGTTCCACTACCTAAAATACAGTTGAGAAAAATCGAAAAAAAAAAAATTTGAAAAAAGAAAAAAAAAATATATACAGGGTGTTTTAAAAGAAGGTCCCGCTGTTTGAAATTCAATAGCGTTTGTTCTAACTGTCCGATCCTTGTTACATTTGGTGGAAATTGAAGCTGAATAAATAGAAAAATTGACCAGATTAGTTGTGACCAACTGTGTCAACAGTTGCTAAGGTCAAATTAAGGTCATAGGTCCAGTCCAGGATTTTAGCATTAGGTTGGCATGGAGAAATGGACGTAAACAACTACTAATTTTTCTAAATAAGCTGCTTGGTTACTGGAATTTTAACTACTCACCAGATAATTGCACAAATTGAGAACAAAATTAAGTTTTTTTTTGTGAACAATTTGTAATATTAATTTCTCATTTTCACCTTTGGCGCAAATTTCAAATTTTAATGTCATTGACCCCGGATTCACTTTCGATCCAATTTTTTCTTACTTAATGTCATTGACCCCAGATTTACTTTCAATCCAATTTTTTCTTACTCATTCTATTTTTGTAATTCCGAATGTCTTTCAGTAAGAACTCGTCTGGAAATTACGCTAAAATCAGAAGGAAACCAAGTCCCAACAACTCACATCTAAGTTTTCATTTCATAAAACGTCCGAATTGTTACCGATGTGACCAAAGCGAAAGAACAAAAATTTTAATACATTCCTTTTTACGTTAGTAAACTGCATGCATCAGCTGTCAGTAGTGAATTTTTTTGTTCTTTGGCTTTGGTCACTACGGTAACTATTAACATAAGTATAGAATCAAATTTGTGTAGTATCAAAAAAAGTTTAGGGATATCGAAAATTCTAAGAAATTTCCAAATGTAATCCAAGACCAAATTAATCCAATTTTGTTCCCAATTTGTGCAATAGTCTAATGAGAAAATAATATTCCAGTAACTAAGTAGCTTATTTGAAAAAATTAGTAGTTGTTTACGTCAATTCCTCCATGCCAACCTAATGCTAAAAACCTGGACTGGACTTATGAACTTAATTTGACCTTAGCAACTGTTGACACAGTTGGTCACAACTAATCTTGTCAGTTTTCCTATTTATTCAGCTTCAATTTCCACTAAATGTAACAAGGAGCGGACAGTTAGAACAAACGCTATTGAATTTCAAACAGCGGGACCTTCTTTTAAAACACCCTGTATATTATATTGAAAAATTCAATCACTATGAAATTTTTTATAAAGCGGGATTTTTTTGGAAATGAATTTGTAACTAGTAAATTCTATCGTTGGATTTAAAAATATTAAGATATTTTTTGTAAATTTCTCATAGCAACCTTGGGGTTTTCAAAATTTTGAATTGTCTGGTAATGAATGAGTTTAAGGATTTTTGAAAATAAGATTTTTCGAAACAAATTTCGAAACCTTGGATACTGATGTTTCTGATGTGGAATTTTTAAAAGCCAGATTTTAATTGTACAGATTTCTTAACTCGGCATGGACAATGCGATATTACTTTTGTAGGATCGTTCGCAGAATGTCAAAAACAGGAAATCGGCTATTGAGAAAATTCTGAAATTTTTATGACTTTGTCTAAAATTACTTAAACAGTTTAAAAGAAGTAACTTAATTTGATTCCAAATTCAAATGTTTCAAATTTTTCAATTTTCCCATACATTTATGACGATATTTCGACAAATATACGTAAAACGTCTTTTTACGAAATTTTCATACATTATACGCGCGTAATGATTCCAAAAGTTCGTATTTATCGAACACTATTATTTTCATTGTTTGACTGTACACAGTAAAATTACGTAAAATTGCGTATTAACGCATTTTGGAATTTCAATCTCTCCGTATATTTGCATAAATTTAAAAAAAAGTGTGGGAAATTTGAAAATTTAGAATAATTTTTTTTTAAAGATTGACTATTTTTTTCAGCGTGAATTCAAAACTTCTAAATTCAATAATTAGTTTCAAATCTCTATTCAAGTTGGATCATAACACCCGATGTTTATTATAGCCGAATAATGAACAAATATTAAATTTAAAGTTATGTTCATAACATGCGATGTATTTTACTTTTCTTAGTACAATTATTTCCTTTTTCTAGATACTCCTACCTCACGATCCAAATAAACCAAGATTTTACTTGAACAGAAAAAAACGTAGATAAAACTGTGTGAAATATCTTCAGAATTCTGTAATACTATTATTTACTCAGGATTTAGAGATGATGTAATAGTAGTAGATGAAGAATAATAGATAATTAAAATTTGACAATTGTCTTATTTTGTTCACTGCGTCACGAAACAATAGGAAAAAACCTTGTTCCAGTGATTCAAAACTTCAATTCTTTATTCATTCAGCGTATTTTATTAAATTGGCACAACTTTTTCAACAAAATAAGGTCTAGTTCATCTCTCGAAATGGTGAAATGAATTGCTAGACCGCAAGATATGGTTCATTACACCTGAATGTTCATTTTAACCGAGTTCATCATGACCGAGGTTTTTAACATTAATTTGCCTATCTCTAGGCAGGGACCGGCAGTTCAGGTTCATTATAACCGTGGTTCCATTACACCCGGGGTCATAATAGGCGAAGTCCACTGTAGTTAAGGAAGGAAATTATCAAATCTGCAATGTCTAGTTATGATTATCTATTTACAGGCAGAACGTTGTCACTAGGGATTGCAATTGAAGACCGTCCCCGATCATGGAATCGGGGATTTCGGGGTAATAGATTCCCTGGAAACGCCGGGGATCCCCGATCGGGGAAAATAACATCAACATAATAGAATTAAGTTCTGTTTTTTCTTTTTGTTATTTCTTTAAAAAAATTTTTTTCATAATTATTATTTTTTTTTCACAAAAGTTTGTTAGTTTGTTGTGAATGGTGAAATGCAAAAAAAACAAAATCGGGGGACCGACGGGGAAAACGGGTATTTCCCCGTCCCCGCTGTCGGGGCAATTTCCCCGCCAATTGCAATCCCTAGTTGTCACGTGCTATAGAAAAATTTTAATACTAAATATTTTGAATTTTTAAATTTCCCACACCTTTATGACGATATTATAGATAAGACTCAAATATTACACAACAATACGCTAAAACTCATTTTTCCGCATTATACGCGCGTAATAATTCCCAAAGTTCGTATTTATCGAACACTCTTATTTTCAACTCTCGTGAGGCTTAAACCATGAAGCAGAAAACCACACTAAAAACTAAAAACCATCATTATCCACTGAAAAAATTGCAAAAAGACAACAACTCTATTTTCCACAATTTTTTTTTTACTAAATAATGTGCAAATTCTATTCTGGAGGAAATATACCAAAATATAGGAATAAAATTTCTATCCTAAGATACCACAGTTGCAATGAGAGATTTTGAAATCTCTTTTCTTTTTTTCAAAATTCTTCTTAGCAACATTGAATCCTACCAATTTCGAAAAAAAAAAAAAAAAAAAAATTAATCACTTTTTCTCTTTTTTTTCTCTCGAAATCCACCCTACCCTTCTCCCTTGTGTAATAATAGCGGTGAAAGTCAATAAAAGAGACGGACATTGTGATCTTATTTGAAGTGAATCAAAAGATCGTATAACTACACTCACCCCAAATGACCCTACACGCCTTCCCATAACTCACTCACCCAAAATCTGATTATATATTTTTTGAAACTTTATGTAAATCAAAATTCGGACAATAAGAATAATTTTTATATTTCATTTATAATCATTTTGACCACACGAATATCAATAGTTCTCATTAAACAATTCCAAACCTTAACTACCATCTGTCTCCACACAATCTGAAATTGTTCAGATTTACAAAAATTTTCATTCAGATCAGAATATGGATCAAAAAGATCAAAATTTTATATTTCATTGTTCAACTTATATCGAGATGATTTTGGAACTTGTTAACCAAATAATTACACAAGTAATAAATAATATTACAAAAGCTCAAAGTAATTCAAATTCAATCAACTCAAAATTGAAATCCTTGCTTTTTCAACCTAATACTTACTTTTCTCATATATAAATATAAATTATGTTCATATATATATATATATAAACAGAATTTGATTTATTTTATAAAAAAAAAAACGGGACTGATATCTGGATAAAGTGAATTTTANATAAACAGAATTTGATTTATTTTATAAAAAAAAAAAACGGGACTGATATCTGGATAAAGTGAATTTTAAGTACCCACTTTCTGTCTATTTAGTCCAAAANTAAAAAAAAAAACGGGACTGATATCTGGATAAAGTGAATTTTAAGTACCCACTTTCTGTCTATTTAGTCCAAAAAGTTCTTATACCCAATGTCTAATCTTAGTAAAACAGGAGCCCTTTCATCACTCATCAATTTGAGAGCCTAGGTCAACTTTAAAAAAAAAAAAAAAAAAAAAAAAAAACTGAAAAAGGAAATTGAAAAATTAAATAGAAATTTTGAAACTTGTTGAAAGAGTATATAATTAAAAGTCTCTCTCTTTGTATAAACAAAAAAGGGTTTCAATTGAAAGCTCAATTGGATGGAAAGCAGAAGACGAAGGGCTCGGCCCTTATTTGTTTTCTTCCAGATACGGAATTACATGGAAAAGTACAGGATTTGGATTTTATTTTTACGTAAGTGGTTGTTAATGATGGGTTCTGACGAATCTCTCTTTCAATCTCTCACCTCAACCCTTTCAACAAATTCAATCCTTCTAACAACAAAATTGTTAAGAAAAAAAAAAAATTTAAATTTTTTCTCGTGATTTAAACATTTAGAATACATAATAACACACTACCGTACTCTCGTATTTAAAGTTATAGTCTCTCAAGCCTAAGTTATCCTTATGCTTTTCATTCGTAACTGAGAACAATGGAGTTGAGAAGGTTTATGCAATTATTTGATCTCCGTCTGTCTGTCTGTCTGTCTGTCNCGTAACTGAGAACAATGGAGTTGAGAAGGTTTATGCAATTATTTGATCTCCGTCTGTCTGTCTGTCTGTCTGTCTGTCTGTCCGTCCGTCCGTCCGTCCGTCCGTCCGTCCGTCCGTTCGTCCGTTCGTCCGTTCGTCCGTCCGTCCGTCCGTCCGTCCGTCCGTCCGTTCGTCCGTCCGTCCGTCCGTCCGTCCGTCCGTCCGTCCGTCCTCCCGTCTATCCTTCTGTCCGTCCGTCTATCGTTATTGTTATATTTTTTTCTTATATAAGAAGAGTTCTAATAAGAAGACGATATTTTAAGAAATGATGTTACGGAAAATCAAAAATTGATTGTATATCCAAATTTTGCACACATTATGGACTGTTCAAACNCCAAATTTTGCACACATTATGGACTGTTCAAACTCCTCAAAATCGTTGCTACGAGAGTTTAGTTAACTTTTCTTACGTTGAAAACTGTATCAAAAGTCTAATTTATGAGACTTTTAATAATTCTAGTGTCAAATTCCACCACTTCTTATTTGAACACACTGTACAGTTGTGAACGGATATAAGATCTGCGATTTTGCAAATCTTGATCTTATAAGCGTGGTGGTCTTATAACGGATATAATACCCATTGAGTCTTAATAAANCGTAACTGAGAACAATGGAGTTGAGAAGGTTTATGCAATTATTTGATCTCCGTCTGTCTGTCTGTCTGTCTGTCCGTCCGTCCGTCCGTCCGTCCGTCCGTCCGTCCTCCCATCTATCCTTCTGTCCGTCCGTCTATCGATATTGTTATATTTTTTTCTTATATAAGAAGAGTTCTAATAAGAAGACGATATTTTAAGAAATGATGTTACGGAAAATCAAAAATTGATTGTATATCAAAATTTTGCACACATTATGGACTGTTCAAACTCCTCAAAATCGTTGCTACGAGAGTTTAGTTAACTTTTCTTACGTTAAAAACTGTATCAAAAGTCTAATTTATGAGACTTTTAATAATTCTAGTGTCAAATTCCACCCCTTCTTATTTGAACACACTGTACAGTTGTGAACGGATATAAGATCAACGATTTTGCAAATCTTGATCTTATAAGCGTGGTGGTCTTATAACGGATATAATACCCATTGAGTCTTAATAAAAAGTTATATGAAAGTAGCCATCTTTCATTGAACTTAACCAAATTTTGAGAAGTAGATGATCTTATGAAAAAAAAACCCAAATCAAAATGAGTTTTTCACTTTAACTTAATTACAACATTTTATTAATAGATTTTTAACAAAAAACGGCCTATTAGGGATGAATTGTACCAAAAATGAATTTGGCAAGGAGTTTTACTCCCAGTAAATCTCAGCCTAACTCATTAAATAAGGAATTTGGGTCTTATAAAGAGAAAATTGAGTCTAATAACAAGCTAGTGAAGACAATTATCAAGGCCAAAAGCACAGTCTTATATCCGTTGGTCTTATAACGAATTATTCACCCAAACTAAATGCATTGGATCAAACCAAACTATAAAAAATCTGGTTTTATAACCAACATAGTCCATATCGGTAACAAGAAAATTGGCATAGAAACTGGCCTAACAACAGGATTTTCAAATTTAAAAAACTCAAGCAAACTTTCATACAATTATTGTCAAATCCAACTTTTTTAACTTCCTTTACTCAATAATATTATTTAACAAAAACGTATGAGCATTTTATAAGATTATATTACTGTCTCTCCATAGCTACGTTGTTCTCATTTAAAATCAAAATAAACAAATCTGAAAAGTGCTTTTCTTGACAACAAGTCGAAACGTTTGGTATTAAAATTCAACTTTTCTTTCAAATCTCCAACGTGCAATTTGACCCTCAAATTTTTACATCTTATAACCAACATGGTCTTATTCTTATTCATTCTTATTCAAATTCGATTTATTCTATTGTCTCGTCACCTTCAACAATCAATTTAACGGATGATCTTATAACCGTCCACTACTGTAATTGTAATTATAAACTTGCACAGTATATATATATTTTAAAAAATTCTCGATCCCCANTATTTTTAAAAATCTCGATCCCCAAGTATCAAATTTTGAAAAAAATTTTTTTTTTTTTTTTTTCAAATATAAGATTTTTTAAAGAATACTTTGAGTATGTAAATGAAACCCTTTTGTTGTCTTTTGTATATATAGTAAATTTGTTTTATTTTTTTTGGGTAAGAAAAGAAGGGTTGTTGATAGGAGATTGAGATGAAGGTCCTTGATAAGGGCTCGTGTATTCTTTGTTTTTTTCTTCCTACTTAACGACCCATGGAACGCCTTGTCATCCTCAAAAAACCTACTTACTATCTTCTATTTAAATATTATTCAAATGTTAATTTTAGCAGTATTGTTAGACAACTGATACTGATGGAGACCGCTCCCCTTCAATTTTATTTTCTTATAAGGACTTAATCCCAAAGATGACCCTATGAGAACTAATCACCAAAGGGTTAGGTTCTTTTCTTGTTCTATGTAAATCTAACCGAAAAATATACTAATGTGGATGAAAACCTCTCACTTTGTTCTTTCTTCTTTATTAAAATCTTTCATTTTCTGGTCCATGTTAAAGATGGTGAGGGATAGAAAGTGACAGAAAGGATTAATGGCGTCTCGGGAAATGTGCAAAAGGATATTAAAAGACCGGAATTTTCTTTCTCCTTTTCTTCACGCCTCATGTACAAGATTTAGGAGTTTTAGGCAGTCTCTCAGCGTCATGGGACCCACATTTCCTCTCCTTTTAATTACGATTTCTCTAAACCTGATTCAAAACGGGACTCCCAAAACATCCAAAAAAANCACATTTCCTCTCCTTTTAATTACGATTTCTCTAAACCTGATTCAAAACGGGACTCCCAAAACATCCAAAAAAAACACTTTTACTTTAACCAAAATCAAAAATTTAAACTAAACTTTTTCACATATTTGCAAAAATTTTATACTATTTTTATAAGTAATATATAAAACAAAATAAAACAAAAAAGCTTAAATAATACTGATAAACTTTCTAAAAAAAAAAAAAAAAAAAAAAAATTTTTAAAANCACATTTCCTCTCCTTTTAATTACGATTTCTCTAAACCTGATTCAAAACGGGACTCCCAAAACATCCAAAAAAACACTTTTACTTTAACCAAAATCAAAAATTTAAACTAATCTTTTTCACATATTTGCAAAAATTTTATACTATTTTTATAAGTATATATAAAACAAAATAAAACAAAAAAGCTTAAATAATACTGACAAACTTTCTAAAAAAAAAAAAAAAAAAAAAAAATTTCTAAAAATTATCAACTTTTTAATGACCGCGTCTTTTTTTTTTCGTTTCTTTTTTTTTCGTTTTTTTTCCCTTCTCTTTTCTAATTTGAGCTTTTCCCTTGGCCCTACTCATTAGAAACGTCTGAAATCGGAGTGGTGTGATAAGCGGCAGATGGGCAGGGCTGCTGAGAAAAAAAAACATGGTCAGAAGATGAAATTTCTCCATTTCCTCTTCGTCTCATTAGGAAAGAAGGTAGAGTAGAATGAAAAACCTCTTCAATTGGATAAGAAAAACCATAAATCCCCTTTACTCTCACCGTTTTTTTTTCGGAAAAAAAAAGTACCGTTCGTTGTTGGACCTAATTACTCAACTTCATAAAGAACTTCCTTTGTTTCTACAAAAAGTAACAGATTTAGACAAAATCGACCAATGAGAGAAGAGAAGAGAGAAGTCTCCAAGGTGATCTTGGAAAGATCCATCACTTCTCTAATGGGTGACAAAAAGTTTCCACAGCCTAACAACCTAACAACCTAATAAGTTTCCAGTCTATTCTATAGCTATTAGCTATTCTATAGCTATTAGCTATTCTATAGCTATTAGCTATTCCTCCATGTAAATTTTTTTTTTTTGGTAGAAATTTTGGATCAAATAGTTCAAGAAATCAACGGGTTAATTTTGAAAGTTAAGTANTGGTAGAAATTTTGGATCAAAAAGTTCAAGAAATCAACGGGTTAATTTTGAAAGTTAAGTATTTAGTTTATATAAGTTAGATAATTTCAATTTAAAAATCAACAGAATGTACATAGTGTCTGAAAAGTTATATATTAGTCTTTGTTATATTCATTTTTAATTAAATTTCAAATAATCTTTAAAATAAAGTAGCCATTTGTGCATTAGAGACTAATTAGAAGAAACGGAGTCTTTCAATGAGACCATTTCACCAATAAGTATCTCATGTGTGTTGTTTTAGGTCTAAATCTTTAGAAACCACAAAGCTTACGTAATTTCGGAGAGACGACTGAAAGAAGATAAACCTTCTCAAAATTTTGAGTTTTTTTTTTTTTTTTTGAACATATTACATCCTATGTAACCTTATTATCCTCTTTGGAAGCATAAACTTCCCAAATAACAAGCCATTAACACATGTTTTCCATCAACATTCGAATATATCATCACTACACCGGAACTTTACTCATTCATATGAAACCACCGAAGCTTATAGTAAAGTCAAAGATTTTTTTTTTGTAAAAATAAAACTTCAACTCTTACAAGAAAAAAAAATAATTCGGAAACGAATAATGCAAAAATAAATAAATAAAAATAATTGGACAGACGGATTCAATAAATCATATAACCATTCACATAAAAAATGAAAAATTAGCAAATCCAATGACAGTTAAATTAAAAATTTTTTCGTATTATAAATTTTAAAAAATAAGAAAATAGTCTACAATAAATAAAAATACATTATATAAAAATATATTATATAAAAATATACTTTTAATATTTCAAAGAATCATTTTTAGATTTCAAAGCATAAAAATAACAATCCTAAATTTAAGTTAAAAAAAAATTTTTTTTTTTCAAAAATTTTTAAATCTTTTTCAATGATTCCCCCCTACGTATCAAAAATACATAAAATTACACCACCGGTATTCTTCCCCCAGTACAAGATTTCAAAAAAAAAAAAAAAAAAAAAAATCCAATTAAAAAATAAAAATTAAAAAAGCGTAAAATTAAGCGAAGATATGCCCCTGGAGCATGAAAATTAGACTTTTTCTCTCATTTTTTTGATTCAAAGGAGCCGGAAGGGGTGAAAAACTTAAGAGAATAGATAAAAAGGACGTGTCAAGGGAAGAGACTTTGCCCTAACTTATGGAGATAAGCCCTTTCTTTTTTTTTTCTTTTTTTGAGGAATGAGCGTAGCGAATTTTTCCATTTCTAGCTTATTCTTCCAAGGCTCTGTGAGTGCCTAAAGGGTTTTATAAAAATACCCGGGACTCTGAGGGAATTTCGAGTTTCATAATTTACTCTCCTAACTCCTTTCCGACAGGGAAAGATGGGAAATGGAGATTTAAGGACACAACTTTCCCTGAGAAAATTTTCTCCAAAAAAAAAAAAAAAAAAAAAAAAAAAAAAAAAAAAAAAAAAAAAGCAAAAAAAAAATTTCGGAGAAAAGGGGAGCTTTTAGTTACTATAAGAAAAGTAAAGTGCGGAGATGAATAGACTATTATCAAATGGCAATTTTCCGCCTCAGTTTTTATAACCTTCGCTATATACCCCCGGAGATTGAACGGATCTATCCTTTCAAAGATTTACATCCGATGAACATTTCCGCTGCACTTACGCTACTTCTTAAGCTTAGTTTATACTTTTACCAGGGTTGAAAAATTAAAAGATCTTTTTTTTTTCGTTTTAAATTATATGAAAAAGATCTTTTTTTTTCGTTTTCAATTATACGAAAAAGATCTTTTTTTTTTTCGTTTTCAATTATATGAAAAAGATCTTTTTCTTTTCTTTTTAAATTAAACGAAAAAGATCTTTTTTTTTCGTTTTAAATTATATGAAAAAGATCTCCTTTTTTCTTTTTTAAATTATATGAAAAAGATCTTTTTTTTCTTTTTAAATTATATGAAAAAAAATCTTTTTATTTTTATTTTTTAAATTATATGAAATATTATTTTTAATGAAAAACAGAGATTTTTGTGGTATATGAGACTCTCATCAGATAGTAATTAAAATAAAATTTTAAGTAAAAAATTACAATTCCTTTAGGGGGTTATGAATTTAAAAAATTGATTAATTCTATGTCCATGGTGTGCCTTATAAGTGAATGTAGAGGATTTGGCGAGTACCCAGGAGAATAGAATTAGTTGGCTAGAGACAAAATTTGTAAAGTTGATGAGTATAAGATTCTACGGTGTGGTTTGAATAGAAGAACTTTTAACTCATTCTTGATTTATGGGAGACGAGGTAGGGACCATTCCTGTGCATAATTCATGTTGGCAAAACCATAAATCAGAAACACAAAAAATCATCATCCATATTAGTATTTCCTTTCGAACAGTGAACCAGGAGATAATTTTTACCATTCAAGGTGAGTTTTACGTAGCAATGACTTAACTCACTATTCCTGCACTTGGACTTTCCGAAATACTTAAGTATCCGTCTTTGTCAAAAAAGTGGATAACTTAACGCAGTGATTTTTATCGTTGATAATTTCATTTAAAAAAAATATATTTTTTTTTACGAAAATATACATAAAAGTTATCTATATCTCTACTGTCTGTCACAGTCAGTACAATGATTGTATAGTGTAACAAGATTCTGTATCTACTGCTTCTATCACAATTACATAATTGCTGCAATAAAAAAATGTTTTTTTTATCGCGCAAAAACTGTAGGAACAACTTTGGTATTTTACAGGAACCCTGTATATAAGACTTCTCAATGAAAGCTCTTTTTAGAACGTTTTTCATTAGTTTCTATTAATCCTATCCAAAATGAGCCAAACAAAAAATAGCCACATCCAAAATACTTTACACCCAGAAAAGTGGCAACATCTCAAATTATATGTCTGGAATTCCGAATAATAATTAGGATCTATCTCACGAGATGGAGTCTATCAGAGCTACTTTAAAGAAAAAAAAAGATCTAAAAAATAAAGTTCAATAAGCTAACAATACTGAAAATTAAAGCCATGTTGCTACGTTGAATGATCAGACTAATTCTTTATTATTAGGTATATGTTTCTTCTCTCTTATTAAAATAGCTATCCGCTATTTTTAGTTTGGCCATTTTTTTATACGGCAATGTTTGCTATCGCCAGGGGCCTGTTGCATCAAACACTTCTCACCTTTCACTGTTTGAAAAATTTTTAGTTGCATTAAAGCTAGTTCGCAAGGTGAAGGTGAGGTTTTTGAAAAGTGAAAATGTTAGGTTACCTTTCAATAAATATAAANAAAATATATTTTTTTTTACGAAAATATACATAAAAGTTATCTATATCTCTACTGTCTGTCACAGTCAGTACAATAATTGTATAGTGTAACAAGATTCTCTATCACAATTACATAATTGCTGCAATAAAAAAAATTTTTTTATCGCGCAAAAACTGTAGGAACAACTTTGGTATTTTACAGGAACCCTGTATATAAGACTTCTCAATNATTTTTTTATCGCGCAAAAACTGTAGGAACAACTTTGGTATTTTACAGGAACCCTGTATATAAGACTTCTCAATGAAAGCTCTTTTTAGAACGTTTTTCATTAGTTTCTATTAATCCTATCCAAAATGAGCCAAACAAAAAATAGCCACATCCAAAATACTTTACACCCAGAAAAGTGGCAACATCTCAAATTATATGTCTGGAATTCCGAATAATAATTAGGATCTATCTCACGAGATGGAGTCTATCAGAGCTACTTTAAAGAAAAAAAAAAGCTCTAAAAAATAAAGTTCAATAAGCTAACAATACTGAAAATTAAAGCCATGTTGCTACGTTGAATGATCAGACTAATTCTGTATTATTAGGTATATGTTTCTTCTCTCTTATTAAAATAGCTATCCGCTATTTTTAGTTTGGCAATTTTTTTATACGGCAATGTTTGCTATCGCCAGTTTCGAATAGTCTTTCTAATTACCAGGGGCCTGTTGCATCAAACACTTCTCACCTTTCACTGTTTGAAAAATTTGGAAAGGTGAAAATTTTTAGTTGCATCAAAGCTAGTTCGCAAGGTGAAGGTGAGGTTTTTGAAAAGTGAAAATGTTAGGTTACCTTTCAATAAATATAAAATTATGTTGCATCAAAATATATTTGAAGTTTTGAAAATGGAAAAGTAGTTATACTTTTCACAAATTTTGAAAGTAGTGATTGGAAAATCTACTACAAAGCTTAAAGTTATGTATGAATCAAAATAATCGAAAAATTAAAAATCGAAATCGTTTCTCTTCGAATCATTTTGAGTCCAATATTAAACTGAATCTAATAAAAAATAATAAAATCTATAACGATTAAATACTCACGACAAATCCTCCTACCCACCATCTTGAAATGATCTTCCAAGAACCCAACATTTAAGTATTCTTTGCGTCTTGTTTAGTCAACCAAATTTCTTTTCATTGCATTAACCCTTCTAAAGGAGGAGCTTTGCGTTACGCTTACGCGTTCTCAGGGTTTATTATCCGAATGAAAAAGTCAAAACCAAAACAACATTTTCTATACGGGCTCCAAAGAAAAAACAGAATCTCTCACGTAGTTTCTAAAGACAGAAATTCATTTTCTTTCATGCATAAAATACTTTATAGCATTTGCCAATAATGAAGATGTGGTGGCGGTGCGGAAGAAAAGTGTTTAAAAACTACTTGATTCCACTCCCTCGCAATTTTATCTCTTCATTTTTTAACAATAATTATTATTANAAAGTGTTTAAAAACTACTTGATTCCACTCCCTCGCAATTTTATCTCTTCATTTTTTAACAATAATTATTATTAACAAAAAAAAATATGACAAATGTCCAAGAAACTACAAACTATTCATTATAAATTATACTATGCTACTACATACTGTGTCTTTCAAATTCAACAACAAAAAAAAAATTGACAATAATTTATCATCATTAATTACAATTAGTAAGAATTTACCGGTATTAAAAAAACGAAANCAAAAAAAAATTGACAATAATTTATCATCATTAATTACAATTAGTAAGAATTTACCGGTATTAAAAAAACGAAAAAAGTAGTATAAATCAAGCTTAAGCTTAAAAAAAAAAAAAAAAAAAAAAAAAGTAAATATACCATAATTAAAAAAAAAATCTATTATTCGTTTAAAATTTATCAATTTCTTCAAGTCTTCAACTAGATCAAAACTTTTCATTACTTTTCTTTTCATGTCTTAAGATACTTTGACCTCTACTAAATTGACCTGCGCAGGAAATATTCCATGTTTTTCTTAGAATAGAATATTAAATCATTTCCTTTTAGTCTCATAAAATAGTACATAATGGCTGTCTTCCATTCAATTCAGAATGACTAGGGAGGTCATAAATTAGAATGCGTTATTGAGTTATCTCATGACTTGTCAATTATTTTCATTTCTATTGTTTCTAAACTCTACGACCTCTTCTAATACAATTATTCCTCCAGTACAGTCCCTGATTAATGAAATTTATAACTTATAACCCTTTCTAAATGGAGATTTCCATTTTTTTCGTCTTAATACTTTTTTTTTTTTGATTAAGTGTTTATTGACAACAGACACAGAATTTCTTTATTAAAGCCAAAAAAAGCTTAAGCTGTATTCATACTCATATTATTTACTCATTTTTAAAACCGAAATAGAAAATTACCATCCCTGAAATAAAAATTAATGAATCAATATTGAATAGTTCTATTTTTTCCCCCCAATCCTGTTTAATCAGTAACAGTTGTAAATCAAATATATATAAACAAAAATATTAAATTATCAACATTTATACTATAGTTTTCAATTTTGGTCGTTTCTCTCACATTCAAACTTATGCGAATTCTTGAAGAAAACATTGAAACCGACAATTTCTAATAGCCTCCGGCCATAATACTTACAAAATTGGCTTGTGTCAAATATGACACACCAGACAGGAGTGCATTGTAGAAATAATTTCAGCAGTAATAGAAACACAAATTAACTATTAAAATTGAGTATAGAATCAATCTAAAAAAAAATACTTGAAAACTACAAACCCACCTTAATACCACCAGTAATTAATTGCTTAAAAAAAATTTTTTTTTTTTTGTTANAATTTTTTTTTTGTTATTTTTTTTTTCAATTTGCCAAAAGAATTTTCAACCCCGCCCATTGTTCCTCATAATAAAAGTGTTAAATTTAAGTAGAAAATTGAAAAAGTAGCCGAAAATGGGATACAATAGGATTCCTCTCATCTCAATAATAGTAATATATTCACAAATCATACTTCAGAACAAAAAAAAAATTTTTTTTCCCGCCCACTGCACAGGTGCTTTCTTATCATTATAATTCCATCAAACTTAACATAATGAAGGGTTAAATCTTCTTTTCATCTCCTTTTATGCTAACAACTCCATTAACTCAAACATTGTTACATTCACAATATCCATTTAGCATTTACACATTTACACAGTTTAAAACAGTGTAATAATTCCATATTTCCAATTTCTACCTACTCCAAAAAGTAATATTTCATATTTTTTTTTTTCTTATTTTTAGAAATTTTTAGTATACATTATTTAACCAAATTCTTATCCTAAAACGAAGGGGAATCTAAATTAAACCGAATTAAAACTTTATTAGAGGGTTATTTCCATTGTTATGTGAGAATTAAAAGTAATTAACAACACCCATTAATCAACATTTAATTAATGAATATAAACACCCCTTTTCCATATATTTCTTCACATAGGAATCCATTTTATTTCATTCCGTTCCTCTTTTTCAAAAAATTTCACCAAATTAAGAAAAACGGGAAAAAAAACCGAAGAAACCGAAGGAATACTAATTATTATATAAGATTATCTCTAAGTCTCCCAATAGCAGAAAATAGTCCACCAGATGGAGAAAATTAGAAAAAAAAAATACCATTTCGGTTCTTAATTTCATTAAAAATTTTAACGGAATTTTTCTTATTAATTTACACAGAAATTCTTATTAACATTTTCTAATTAAGTATTCAAGAATCATCTTGGTTTCCAAATTATTAATTTATACAAACCCAAAACTTGAAAATTACTTCTAAAAAAATGAAATAAAAAAAAAATTAAANGTAGAAAATTAGAAAAAAAAATACCATTTCGGTTCTTAATTTCATTAAAAATTTTAACGGAATTTTTCTTATTAATTTACACAGAAATTCTTATTTACATTTTCTAATTAAGTATTCAAGAATCATCTTGGTTTCCAAATTATTAATTTATACAAACCCAAAACTTGAAAATTACTTCTAAAAAAATGAAATAAAAAAAAAATTAAATAAAATTCATAAATTTTCGTGTATTATAAGAAATATTTTTAATAAAGCTGGATTTATACTTATTTTTTGAATTCCCTTTAGCAAAACGAGTCACCATAAAAAACGGTCTAAAAATGAAAGAAAATAAATTTTATTAGGGTATATTATGACTTAATCATTGAAAAAAAAAAAGTAAATTTTTTTCTTTCTAGATCACCACCCCCTATAATAATAATTCTCGTAATTATTAAGCCGCTAAGACAATGTTTATTATAAGGGCAGATGGGAAAGGATTAAGGAGCGATTCTCTCCCTCGTTAATAACTTTTTCCCTGTTTTACGAAACCAACGGAATTGAAGTGTCTTTTTTTTTCTTCGTAGAATTAACTTCTAGACGTGTTTTATTAGTTTCTTGATCATTGCACCCGAGACGACCCTAAATCATGACACCTTGAGACCCCTACCACCTCCAAGGGACACCCTCCACTTTCTAGATCCAGGGGACACGGGAAACCCATCATCTCATTTCCCATAGGAATACGGAAATAATCCATTACAATTAAAAATTTTCTTAGAAAATCCTTAATTAATATTTACACTCCCAAAACCCTTTCCTTTCATCCAAAAAATATTTAACTTTTTAAGGAAATATATTTTATAAAGAATTATAATATACAATAATTTTTCTTCAAATATCAATTCAAAGGATTCAGTTTGAGAATTATTATTTTTTCTTTTCTCAACACTACTATTTGAGTAGTTCTGGAAGTGGAATTTGACGTAATACTGGGGTTATTATCCTCAAAATAATGGACACTTCTGAGTCCATTTAATGGTGGGCTGAGGGATTTATGGTGTCAGGGATAGGGTCGAAATGACAACCTAAGAAGACCTTTTTTCAACACAATGGAAATACCTTGAGGGAAAGTGAGAATGGAGGGAAGGGGGGACTTTTCGTCATCATCCCACCAATAATATGGATTTGGAGGACTCAGGGAAAAAATAACTTATGGATTTTTTTGATAACGGAGAAAGTACTACTACTACCTAAAACTAAAACTAAAACTAAAACTAAAACTACCTTTTGGCTAACTGCCGCCGTTTTCGAAAAAAAAAAAAAAAGAATCAAGTGAAAGTTGGATGGGTGTAATGGAATTCTAATGCTTTCTCTTCTCTCTGTCGAACATAAACGAGACACTTTATCATACGAAATCTATCCTAAGTGCGAAATAATGGAATTCAGACTACAACTTAAGTTCAATCAGATACATTTTATTATTATTCAATAAAGAAAAAAAAACAGAAAAAACTTTCAATAAAGTTTCGTTTTTATAAATAATAAATTGTCCAANAAAAACAGAAAAAACTTTCAATAAAGTTTCGTTTTTATAAATAATAAATTGTCCAAGTATGAATGATTTTAAATTTTTTTAACATTATAAACTTCTTAAATTCAAAAGTGAAATCTAAATTCCAAAAAGTATAAATAGAGCCTAACTCTTCATAATTATTGAAAGGATAAGTAGTAAACCAAAGAAAATTTTTTTTACAATTCTGACAAACCAAAAAATCCAATTTCATAACAAAGTTTCGTCTCAATTGGAATAAAAAGTCATAATTTGCGACTCACAAAATTTCAAAATTCAATCGCAAAATTTCAAAAATTCAATCNAATTGGAATAAAAAGTCATAATTTGCGACTCACAAAATTTCAAAATTCAATCGCAAAATTTCAAAAATTCAATCGCAAAATTTCAAAAATTCAATCCCAAAATTTCAAAAATTCAATCAGAAAATCTCAAAATTCAATCACAAAATTTCAAAATTCAATCGGAAAATTGTATATTTTAACATGTAATGAATTACAATAGAAATGAAAACAAAACTTAGCAACTGAATTACTACGTATTACTATATTTCAGGAATTGTAAAAATCAACCAGTTTATATAAAAATACTCGTTTTCAATAAAAAAAAAATTATTATTTTTTATTTTTCTAACTTCTGTTTTTATATTCAATGTATTTGAAATCATCATTGAAACTTTAAACTAAACGTTATAAATCTTTACTTATATAGGTGAAGTTCTGTAAGGTCTGTTTTGACATTTTTCTTTTGATTTAAGTTTAAAAATTTTTTACCATAAAATAAAATCTCCCATGATCTATTTCCCATGTTTTTACTTTCTACTAGTGTGAACAAAGTCTATACTGTCTATTGGATTTTCATGATGGCTGATGAGTATTTGGTTTGTAAATATAGCACCTAGAAAAGACTCCTTAAAATTGTTTGTTGGTGTTTTTAAAATCATCTGATGAGAGATAAAGCGTCCCGATGTCTCCAAACAGAAAGATTTAGAACCTCTGATTTAGCGAAACTTAAAATCTATAAATTCTCATCTGAGTCCCATTATTTCTACTTACTTATTTCACCGAAACAACCAGCAGTAGAATCTTATACATGTCTTATACTTTGTGAAAAAAAAAAAAAAAAAAAAAAACGAAAACTACCAAGTTCCGTCTCATTGACATCGTCTCTGGACGAAAACGAGTGAAAAAGAGTAAAAACTATCTAAATAGTTACTATATTATTATTAATTTATAATAATTACTAATAATAATAATTTTATCTCAATCTCATAAAATTTAAATTAAGTAGAGATGGATTATATACAATATTATTATATATAAGTATATAGTTTATAGTTTATAAAACTAAAAACATGGGAACCAAACTCAATATCTAAATACTTGAAATTGTCTCAAGTTCCGTATGAACTCCGTCTGTTGACTATGTCAATTTGAGTCTATCTACCAAAAAAAAAAAAAAAAAAAATGTACACAAAAAAAAAACTTGAGACACACCCTAGTCAGTCCTAATCACATCAAAAGACATGACAACTTTTGGCAAAAACACGTCTTCCAAGGACAAAAAGTTACCACACACGGAATCATAGACGAAGGCCAGAGATTCAAATTTAACGTCAACACTATACATCAAAGTGAACCAAAATTTGATTATTTTTGATACCAACTATTATTCTTACAAAGTTATTACAAAGTTCTTACAAAGTTATTACAAAGTATTACAAAGTTCTTACATAAGTTTAGAAATTTTGAAAAAAAAAAAAAAAAAAAAAAAA
>NIPM01000050.1:268972-281224 GCA_002738285.1 Holacanthella duospinosa | reverse complement strand
ATTTAAAAAAAAAAAAAAAAAAAAAAAAACGAAAGTTTAAAAAAAAGTTATAGAGAAAGTTGATTGGACCATGTGTCATGGAAATTATTTTCATGTCTAAATTTTGTATAAATGAACATGCAATGTATGGTTTATAAGAAGGGTCCCATTTGTTCTCTGTTCTCTTTTTTTACATGCGTGTGTAAGAACCTAAAAACTGAAAAAACTTTCCCTGAAGCTAAAGCTAAAACTAAAGCTAAAACGAAACAACTGGGATCCAAAAATTATTTTCTCGGAATAAGCGAAAAAGTCTCCGACTCTCGAAATTTGGTAACAGATGCAACATGTTCTGCCTGTCCAACATAAATTTTGATTTTTTTTTTTTTTTTTTTTTTGCTCAAAATTAAACTCATTAAGACAACGGAAATGCACACATTTTTAAGAATTAAATTTCTTAACAATCGCAACGCCTTTTTCCTATCAATTTCTTCACGAATAAATTCCAAACAACAGATTTTGAAACTTGAAATTAATCTAATGCACAAAATAAGATTAATTTCCTAGTCAACAAAAAAAAAAAAAAAAAAAAAAACTTGTTCAAAGTAATGGGACTGAACGTATATGCTTATATAATTCAAGTTTCATTGTTCAATTTTCAGTTGGTCAGAGTGCGGGGAGATACATTATATTTAAAAGAAAAAGCATCGCAAATGCACAAGTACAATGCACCAAGAGGAAAAAAATTTCAACGACAATTTAACCCCGCAAAACCAAAAAAAAAAAATTGTGTTCAAATTTTTGTTCTATATTCTATAAAAATGAACACTCGATCAATTTTTAAGAAATTTCACTTTCATACTGTTGCAGTTCTAATTGTTAGATTTATTGAATAGGGTTTTGTTCATTTTTTTTACAAATTCAAAGTTAATTGTTGAGTTTATAGTAAATTCAGTCAAGAGGTAATCATAGCCCTGAATNAGTGCGGGGAGATACATTATATTTAAAAGAAAAAGCATCGCAAATGCACAAGTACAATGCACCAAGAGGAAAAATATTTCAACGACAATTTAACCCCGCTAAACCAAAAAAAAAATTGTGTTCAAATTTTTATTCTATAAAAATGAACACTCGATAAATTTTTAAGAAATTTCACTTTCATACTGTTACAGTTCTAATTGTTAGATTTATTGAATAGGGTTTTGTTCATTTTTTTTTTACAAATTCAAAGTTAATTGTTGAGTTTATAGTAAATTCAGTCAAGAGGTAATCATAGCCCTGAATGTTGGTGGAAAAGTCACAAAAAGTTAAAACGTTTAGTTAAATTTAANTGTTGGTGGAAAAGTCACAAAAAGTTAAAACGTTTAGTTAAATTTAATTTTCAAATCAATTAGTTATTCTTTTTATTTAATCAATTGATTAGTGAGTTAGTGATTAATGGATTCTGAGAATTTCATCCAACTAAATTCAAGTAAATTGATCGATTTAGACCAGAACCTTAACAATACTAAAAAATCTTAGCTTATACTACATTTATAATACTTCTTCTACATTTTTTTCTTTTCGTTTTCGTTTTCAATTTGATAGAGTGGAATTGCATTGGGTTGAGTTTGAGTATATAGTATATACTCTGTTGTCTGAATGGATGTTGTTTAAGTTGAATAAGAAATTAATTAGGAGGGTGGTGTGAGACGAGAGTAACAATTGAAGAATAATAACAATAGAGCATTGTTTCTACCTCTACCTCCATAAACTTCAGCTACTAACTCCAATTACCTTAGATTTTTACACAACTTTCCAACAAACCCATCAAATTTATACCCGTCTACTTAATAACCTTATGACTTAATTAATCTTTAGACATTTTATGAGCTTCTTTTTTACTCCCTAGGGTATAAAATAACATGATTANCTTATGACTTAATTAATCTTTAGACATTTTATGAGCTTCTTTTTTACTCCCTAGGGTATAAAATAACATGATTATTCAACCCTTGCTAAAAATTATGAACAATTTTTTTATTTTTAAAACGATTCATTTCAAAAATTTTTATTTTTTCATTCTACTCATATACGAATAAGCCCTAAGGCTACAAGAAAATTAATCCGATACAAAAGTAACAAAAANTTTTTTCATTCTACTCATATACGAATAAGCCCTAAGGCTACAAGAAAATTAATCCGATACAAAAGTAACAAAAATGAACCTAAGCACTTAGCAGAAAGAAACACGATCTTTAGTACTTTTTTTTTNATCCGATACAAAAGTAACAAAAATGAACCTAAGCACTTAGCAGAAAGAAACACGATCTTTAGTACTTTTTTTTTGTACTTTCAAAATTTCAAAATTTCATTTTTTTTTTCGTTTTCAACCAGTTTTTTTTTCATATTGAAAACGAGTAGTATAAACATCCAAGTATAATAGAGAAAGTATTGAAAACAGAACCTAANATCCGATACAAAAGTAACAAAAATGAACCTAAGCACTTAGCAGAAAGAAACACGATCTTTAGTACTTTTTTTTTTGTAGTTTCAAAATTTCAAAATTTCATTTTTTTTTTCGTTTTCAACCAGTTTTTTTTCATATTGAAAACGAGTAGTATAAACATCCAAGTATAATAGAGAAAGTATTGAAAACAGAACCTAANGTTTTTTTTCATATTGAAAACGAGTAGTATAAACATCCAAGTATAATAGAGAAAGTATTGAAAACAGAACCTAATCTGAAAATGGTTCTTTTATTTAAATTCCTTTTATTCCAATTGGATAACAAAAGTTGAAAAGAATACAATAGAAAAGGTAATTTTTGGATTTTATACAAAAAATAAAATTCATGAATTCAGAAATTTAAGTCTAACCTGATGCAGATGGAATTGAAAATTTGATTATTTCTCTTACTGTCTGTCAAATCATGTTAGAATTGGGTTTAAAATAGTGCTAAATAAAACTAACCTTTAACCCTTTCCCATTCAATTTTTATTTTCACAATTTTAGCAATTCAAATGAAAAATTTACATGGCTTAAGGTTAGGCTTAAGGTTAACAAGGTTCAGAAATAAAATAAAAATTTATTATAAAAAAACACAACTGTGTGTAAAGTTGGAATCTTCGCAATTTTCAAATCGAAAATTTAAGAAATTCTAAACGATTGGAGTTTTTCTTAAATATAAAATATAATAAAATATATAAAAATTTTCTAATAATTTTCCACACTCTGTTTCGATTACCAATATTCTGTGATCCATTGAATTTCAAATGACANAAAAAACACAACTGTGTGTAAAGTTGGAATCTTCGCAATTTTCAAATCGAAAATTTAAGAAATTCTAAACGATTCGAGTTTTTCTTAAATATAAAATATAATAAAATATATTAAAATTTTCTAATAATTTTCCACACTCTGTTTCGATTACCAATATTCTGTGATCCATTGAATTTCAAATGACANTAAAATTTTCTAATAATTTTCCACACTCTGTTTCGATTACCAATATTCTGTGATCCATTGAATTTCAAATGACACAGAGAAAAGAAAAATTCATTTTCCGTTTTCTCTACCGATGAATAGAATTTGAATAGATTGACAAAAGTAGAACTCATTTCTTATTTCTTCAAAAGGAAGTCTCCGTAAGTGAAAGTCGGTTCATAAATCAGACAAAAAAGGCTCACAAACGTCTTTCACTTGACTTTGCTTTTTTTTTTNTAAGTGAAAGTCGGTTCATAAATCAGACAAAAAAGGCTCACAAACGTCTTTCACTTGACTTTGCTTTTTTTTTTGCTTTTTTTTTTGCAGTGGACACTAGTGAAATTACAGTCTTGAAATTTTCATACTAGTTGAAAATTCGGAGAGTTGAGAAGAATTCCATCCATCTCCATTCTACCCATAACTCTTTCCCTTATTCTGACTTTTTTTCATTTTATGGAAGAGCACATGCTCACTCGGATTTATTCCCATCTCTCTAATACGCTAATGGAAGAATTTCTTCTTTTTTTTTACAATTTCTACAAAACTCGCAAATCCACAAGAACTCTCCAAATGGAATTAAGTACAGACCCTAGGNTAAGTGAAAGTCGGTTCATAAATCAGACAAAAAAGGCTCACAAACGTCTTTCACTTGACTTTGCTTTTTTTTTTTTTGCTTTTTTTTTTGCAGTGGACACTAGTGAAATTACAGTCTTGAAATTTTCAAACTAGTTGAAAATTCGGAGAGTTGAGAAGAATTCCATCCATCTCCATTCTACCCATAACTCTTTCCCTTATTCTGACTTTTTTTCATTTTATGGAAGGGCACATGCTCACTCGGATTTATTCCCATCTCTCTAATACGCTAATGGAAGAATTTCTTCTTTTTTTTACAATTTCTACAAAACTCGCAAATCCACAAGAACTCTCCAAATGGAATTAAGTACAGACCCTAGGCATAGTCTCCATGACAACCAATTTTTTTTAACAAAGTTTTTGGTTCCTCCTGGTGGCGCCCAGCTTGGGTCTTGATGATTTATCATCTTCAGAATAGAACATTCAGCATTATTCCTACTTTATATGAGAAAATTATTGGCATTAGGAAACAACCTACTGGCTTTCCTTAGGCTTTTCAATACCAGTCAAACTTGCTTATAAAATATACCGAATCGAAAGTAAAAAAAAATTTTTTAACAAGTGCAAAATGTAACAACAACTTTGACATTCGACGAATCTAAGAATTTGTACGTAGATTATGTGTCTCTGTGGTTAAATGCGCAAAAGTACAGTTCAGTGGACTAATTGGTTTGTCCTGTAGGATTAATTTAAAAAATAGGATTAATTTAAAAAAATAGTATTAATTAAAAAAGAATAGGATTAATTAAAAAAGAATAGGATTAATTAAAAAAAAATTAGGATTAATTTAAAAAAAAATCGGATTAATTTAAAAAAAAGTAGGATTAATTAAAAAAAATAGGATTAATTTAAAAAAAAATAGGATTAATTAAAAAAAAATATATGCTTAAAAAACAGGGTATTTATTGAGCGCTCTGTCTAACTGTCTTTTCAGTCATATTGTTTTTATTAAATATTTAAATGTAAATTCCGCGCCGAAATTAAAAAAAAATTTTATGTAACCAAGTGTCTAAATATTTCATTTAGCAGCAGGTTTTGTAAAAAGCGCTATACTAAACTTCTACAACAATCTAAGGCTTTTGAAATCTTAATCCCTAATATGAGCCAAACCCAATAAGCGCCACATATTTTAAGGATTTAAGGATATTTTAGGTTTCTTTGACTTTTTAAAAAGTCTCATTGCTTTAATTTTAGGATTTATTTTACGTTTCTATTTTATGTTGTTCAATTTTAGGTTATTTTGAGTGTTTTAGATATAAGTTTCATTTTTTTTACTAAAGCGCATTATTGGGTTTGGGTCATATTGCTTTTGCGCATATTGCATAGAACCCTATCCAGTTGAATTTTTATGATTCAAAATCAAACAAAAAATAAATTTTATGTTTCAAAATCAAAAAAAAAAAAAAATTTTATGATTCAAAATCAAAAAAAAAATTAATTTTATATTTCTTTTTGTAAAAATTATCTTAAAAATAAGGTTGACTGTTACAAGAGTGAGGTTAGAAAATTATACCCAAAAACAGAAGAGGAAATATCCGAATTCCTGCAGAGATCCTCACTATCATCTAATGAATTCCCTTTGCCAATTCTCCCACTATAAAGTAATTCTTATAAGCAAAAAAATTCACAGCGTGGCTCATCGATCTCAATAAACCACGTGGAAAAGTACGTAAAATTGCAAAATCATCTTAAAAGAGTTCAGAGAATATATCGTCTCTTTTGTCAAATTGTAACAAATATTTATAACAAATGGATTTTTCTTATTATTTTTTGCCAAAACATGACCAACCACGACACTCATCATAAGAGACTCCAGTTAGAGTGAAAATATGTACACAAAAAAAATTTTTTCCACCCACACTTTTTTCTAGTACCAAAAGAATAATAATCATTAGTATTATTGCAAACGGAAATTCGTGATCATAATAGCACAGCTCTGAAAATAATAAAAATTATTCTAAAAAATCAACAAGAGTTTTTTTTGTTCATGATAATTCCGCATAATTCTGCGAGACTAATTCCCAACTCGATTGTTCAAGGCTCTTTAGACTTCAAACTAGTTGAGGACCATAACGAATTGTAATGATTCTTTTAATCACGCGATGATGATGATTCGCAGTTTGAATTATATCAACTCAAATAAAAAAAAAAAAAAAAAATATTAAATAAAATTATGAATGCAGTGCACTTTGCTTCTTGTTGAAAAAAAATTTTTTTTTTGATAAATAACTACTGAGAACCTCTACATGCTCTCGAAATCTTAATTTATCCCCAGCAGGAGGTTTCTGGTAAATAAGTTAAGAAATTTTTTTTTATCAAGTTTGGACTCTGCAATGACCCGTGGAGAAAGTAAAAAAACTGATTCCTGTTTTCTTTTGATTAGGAATTAGGATGCGGCTGGAGCAGGGTTGAAAAAAAAAATTTTATTTTATAAAAAAAAATATGATTTGTCGAATGTTTTTATTTAAAAATATAATTATTGAATTGTAACCAAATAAATTCCTAATACGAGAGTCCGGCTTAATCAAGTTCGGTTTAACCGAGTTCGGCTTAACCGAGTTCGGCTTAACCGAGTTCGGCTTAGACGAGGTTTAGTGTAATATGTACCAGACATATGTATATATTAAAGGACACTAACCTATTTAAGGTTACCTTAGATGTTTTAAGTGCTAAAAGATTAGGTTGAATACTGGGCTGCATTTAGTTTATCTTAGGTTACTTATGTCATTAATTTTAAATGTTGAGTGGTCAACCTAAAGGGTTTAGAACTCGAACCTATTTCAGGTTACTTTGGTTAGAAGTTTTAAATGACAAAAGATTAGGTTGAATACTGGGCTGTATTTAATTTATCTTAGGTTACTTAGGTCAGTAATTTTAAGTGTTGAGTGGTTAAGCTATAAAATTTAAAGTACAAACCTATTTCAGGTTACCTTGGTTAGAAGATTTAAGTGCCAAAAGATTAGGTTGAATACTGGTCCATGTTTTATTTAATCTATCTTAGGTTACTTAGGTCTGTAATCTGAAGTGTCGAGTGGTTAAGCTATTAGGTTTAGGATACTAACCTTATTTAAAGTTACCTTGGTTAGAAGTTTTAAGTGCCAAAATATTAGGTTGAATACTAATCTATATTTAATTTATTTTAGGTTACTTAGCTCTGCAATTTTAAGTCTTGAGTGGTTAAGCTATAGTGTTTAGCTCACTAACCTATTTCAGGTTACCTTAGAAGATACAAGTGCCAAAAGATTAGGTTGAATACTAGGCTGTATTTAATTTATCTTACGTTACTTAGGTCAGTAATTTTAAGTGTTGAATGGTTAAGCTATAGAATTTAGATCACAAATCTATTTCAGGTTATCTTGGTTAGAAGTTTTAAGTGCCAAAAAATTAGGTTGAATACTAGTCTATCTTTTAATCTATTTTAGGTTCTTAGGTTGTTAGGTTAGTACCATAAATCTTATAGCTTAACCACCCAACACTTCAAATTAAAGACCTATTTAACCTAACAACCTAAGAACCTAAAATAGATTAAATAAAAGATAGACTAGTATTCAACCTAATCTTTTGGCACTTAAAACTTCTAACCAAAATCAATGTATAATCGTATTTAAAAAATCATACCATATATAAATTAATTTAAAATTTTTTTCATCATTAACAAAATATTTATAAAATGGATTCCTATCAATTACATTACAAAACTTTCAATAATTTACAAAATTATAAAAATTTAGTAAATTTCTTTCATTTAAATAAATTAAATTTAAATTTATTTGATTTTTATCATGATAAAAATCAACCCTTAACAAGATTGGATTTTCTATAGTCGNTAAATAAAAGATAGACTAGTATTCAACCTAATCTTTTGGCACTTAAAACTTCTAACCAAAATCAATGTATAATCCTATTTAAAAAATCATACCATATATAAATTAATTTAAAATTTTTTTCATCATTAAAAAAATATTTATAAAATGAATTCCTATCAATTACATTACAAAACTTTCAATAATTTACAAAATTATAAAAATTTAGTAAATTTCTTTCATTTAAATATATTAAATTTAAATTTATTTGATTTTTATCATGATAAAAATCAACCCTTAACAAGATTGGATTTTCTATAGTCGCTTTTTTCGTCTCACTGAGTCAGAGTACCATAAATGTTAATTTACTACACCAATATGTAAACTATGAGAATATTTCAGGACTGAATTGAACCGAAAGAAAGCTCTCTCTTTGGATTTATGTTCTCTAACCCTACGACTTCAGTTTATGACCCCTGTTTTATTTTTGAGAGAGGAATCCCTAGTTTCCGCCTCTTTTTTTTTTTTTTTTTTTGGCAACCCAGGAAGAAAGAGTAATTTTTGAGGCGTGAAGCGACAGATCTAAAATCTGCACACCCACTACCACTTTCATCTCACCGGGAGAAATTCCTTCACCCTTCCCTGCTGTGAAAATATCTTGTCTCTCTTAGAAAACATAGATTACCTTCTTTCCGGATTTCTCAAATCACCAACTCCTTTCACCATTTCGTTGGTGAAAGGAACCTTCTCTAGCCAATCAGAACAAAGCAACAGGAAATACGAGCTAAACAATACAAAAAAAAACAATACAAAAAAAAAAAAAAAAAAAAAAAAAAAAAAAAAAAAAAAAAAAAAAATTATTANATAAGAATTTACAACCCTGGAGCCTGGAGCTGGAGGTAATGAATATTACAATGAATCAACCGAGTATGTAACAGTAGCCACAGTTTTAAGAATTTCGCACACTAAATTTTGCAACAAAAAAAAATCCCTATAAGAAACTCTCTATTCTATATAAAATTTGTCTTTAGAGAAAGTAAGTCTTGCGCATTAAGTTGAGAAGAAAACAGGCAGGACTTTCACTTGGGAAAACATTGATCGGTGGCCCATCTCCAAAAACTTTCTCTTCCATTTTCCAAATAGAAAACTTTCTCTAGTAGTACAGAATGTATACTTTTTGCACTCCTTTCTCTTCACTTTCTTTCGACTACTGAAAAAAAAAAAAAAAAAAAAAAAAATTCTTTTTTGGTTTATAACAGGACCATGAGAAAGGGATAAGAAAGAAGAACAATCCATTTCTCTTTCTGAATTTTCTAAGCCACTTTCTTATATTTTTATCATAGTACTAGAGAATTCAAACATACTTTTATACTCTCCGACTTTTCCGTACGAGGTTATTCTTCAAATGGAAAAAAAAAAAACTCTGAGCTCATATTTCTCGATTTTTTTTTCTTTTACTTTCTCCAGAGGTTAGTCCCTCAGAAATAAAACTTTCCAAAAAAAAAAAAAAAGACCAACCAAATTTTCTAACTTTTTTTTTTATAAGAAAAGAAGAAGAAAAAAACAACTCACTTTCTAAGTTTTTCATTTTCTTCTTATACTTACTAATTTCTCAAATAAAAACTTAAGGTTTAATTAACTACAAAAAGGAGAACTGAAAGGGGGTTATGAAATTACTCTGTCTGTATGTTTAGTTTCTATCAGGGTAGTGGGTATTTTTGGTTTTTTTTTTGAAAAAAAGAAGAAAAAAAAAAAAAAAACCTCACCCGGTTTTTTTGGTCAAAACCAACATTTTGGTTAAAATAGAATTCTTCTTTAAATTTGACACATTTGACGAAATCTCAAAAGTTTAAAATACATAGTGCGATGTCGATTTCGATACTTTGATGCAAATATCGATTCTTGTCAATCACTTTGCAAAAAGATTGACGGCAAACAATCTTGATTTTGATATTCTGACCGACAGATCTATGGACATCGATCTCGATCTCTAGATCAACGACTAAAAATCTACCGNGGACATCGATCTCGATCTCTAGATCAACGACTAAAAATCTACCGATCTCGATCTCTAGATGAACGACTAAAAATATACCGATCTCGATCTCTAGATCAACGACTAAAAATCGACCGATCTCGATCTCTAGATCAACGACTAAAAATCGACCGATCTCGATCTTTAGATCAACGACTAAAAATCTACCAATCTAGAGCTCGATTTCAGTGCCAACATGACAATTGATGCCGATCTCGAGCTCGATTTCAGTGTCAACATGACAATTGATCCCGATCTCGATATTGGTCATGATTTGAGAAATAAGGCGTAAACGTGGTGAGTAATTAATTTAAAATTGGCTCTCGATTGATAAGGAAATTGGCATAACAACAAAATTTTCGAATTCTGAAAACTAAAACAAACTTTCCTACAATTGTCAAATCTAACATTTTTAAATTTCTTTACGCAATTATTAACTCTTCTATATTCAAACCTTCAATTATCTCATCAACTGAAGAAGAAAATAAGTCGAAACGTTTCGTATTTTAAATAAACATTACTTTTAANCCTTCAATTATCTCATCAACTGAAGAAGAAAATAAGTCGAAACGTTTCGTATTTTAAATAAACATTACTTTTAATACAACATGGATTACGACCCTCATCATTTGAAATCGATATTGGTTATAACTTGGTTTTAACCAATGGGTTATTTTTTTAACAAGTGGTTTTAACCATGGTTAAAACCATTAGTTATAACCATTTGGTTTTAACCAAACTACCCTGCTTTCTATAATACTTTATTTACTATTTCTAACTTTTTTGACCTTCCCTTGTTACATGAGTATTCTTTGAGTAGTGATGGGTAAATGTAAGAATACTGATCTATCCCATTTGCAAAAGAGATTACGAACCTTCAAGTATGTTTCACTAGTTTTTAGACCCCTAATAGGATTTTGGGTATAAAAATGTGCTGGTTTGAATGTAATCTTGCGTCAGTTGGACCGTAAGTCTCCCATTAAATGGAAAAATCACGTAGAAGCCTTCTATCTCTCTTCCCCCGGATCATCACTCTAAGGACCCTTCCGCCATTTCCCTCCTAAAATTTTCAAATGTTTTTTTTTTGTATTTTTTTTTCTTTCGGATTCATCTTGTAGACTGGAGGGCGTGTCTGTATGTGGAAACAATAGAACTCATTCCTCATTACACAATTAGAATGACAAGTGGATTCTCTTCATTGTCCTCTCATCACGCGATGGACTCTAAGGATTTATACTTTCCTGTCCTCAAATTACAAATCCTAAGGCACTTTCGAAATTAACTTACAACACTCTGACATGCTATATAGAATTTCCTATTTCCGAAACCCCTTAGCAAATTATGGAAATTTACAATTCAAAACCCATCTCACACTTCAATGGAAATTTTAAATTTTGAGCGGCTTTCTTGAAGTTATTTTAATTTTTAGCACTCTTTAGTAGTTAACCATACTACATATTAAATCTTAACAGATTCACAATAAAATAAGTAATTATTNTTTTAGCACTCTTTAGTAGTTAACCATACTACATATTAAATCTTAACAGATTCACAATAAAATAAGTAATTATTGTATTACAAAATTTACAACATGAAAATATTACCCAATTTTTAAATTTTACTATCTTATACCCGATNAATTCAAAACCCATCTCACACTTCAATGGAAATTTTAAATTTTGAGCGGCTTTCTTGAAGTTATTTTAATTTTTAGCACTCTTTAGTAGTTAACCATACTACATATTAAATCTTAACAGATTCACAATAAAATAAGTAATTATTCTATTACAAAATTTACAACATGAAAATATTACCCAATTTTTAAATTTTACTATCTTATACCCGATAATACTTTTTTCAAATCGTCATGTTTTCTTTTATAAAGTTGTCACAACTTACTCTAAAATTAGTTGACTAATACATACTTTTTTCGATATTTTTGCTTACTACCTTTTTCAAAAAAAAAGAAAGTATAAACGGTTCAACTTTACACAAGAAAAAGTAATGTAACAACGAAATGAAAAAGTATGGATTAATTTTCCAAATTTTTTCAAGTTTATATTTTCTAAAAAATCTGGTTTTGGAAAGAGTATGAAACGGGAGTTAGTAGTGATTGCAATTTACGAGAAAATTACCCTAGTAACGGAAAACGAGAAAATTGCCCTAGTAACGGAAAACTCAAAAATTATCCTAGTAACGGAAAACTCAAAAATTACCCTAGTAACGGAAAACGAGAAAATTACCCTAGTAACGGAAAACAAAAAAATTACCCTAGTAACGGAAAACTCAAAAATTACCCTAGTAACGGAAAACTCAAAAATTACCCTAGTAACGGAAAAC
>NIPM01000050.1:127988-268951 GCA_002738285.1 Holacanthella duospinosa | reverse complement strand
AAAAAAAAAAAAAAAAAAAAAAAAAAAGGTAACCATGCCAAAATTAATAATTATTCATACCCTATAATTATGTATTATAGTCTACTATTATACAATATTCTTATTAGTAAAAAAAATTGAAAAAAATACTCAAAATACTGTTGTTTTCGTTAAGAAAAAAAAAAAATTCTATCAACACTCATAAAAAGGTTCATTACATATGGGTAAATTTATAGACAAAGTTTATGTCGTAATTTGTATTGACATTAGAAATAAGTATTCTCATGTTGATGCCCATTCATTAAGTGGTTGGATTTATGGGGAGAGATAGGTCGTAATTTGTATAGACATTACAAATACTAATCTTTTGAATGTTTCTTTTTTTCTTTTTCACACAAAAAAAAAATCTACACAAGAAAAAAATATACAAAAAAATGTACAAAAAAAAAATCTTCCTATTGTTATGAAATAGACTAGTAGCTACTGTTCGTTTGTTATGAGTAGTGTTACGTTGCTCGTTGGTATGCAGACAGGATTTCGTAAGTTCTTATGTATTCCAATTCCAACGTCTAATAACTCTGTCTCCTTCTAAATCTCTTAGAAAGTTTAATAGGAGTGGGACTCTTTCCTGATCACTCGGGTTTATTTATGCAGTTAGTTAGTTGAGTTTCTCTTGAATTCTTAGAATAAAATGTGGGTTCAAAGGGAAAGTTTCCATTTCTAATACTAGTAGACTAGAAAAGGGGAAAATTTTAGAAGTGAAAATAAAATAGGCAGAGAAAAGAGGGGGACTTTCTCCACAAAATGGGAAAGAGAGAACGAAGAGACAGAGAAAATAATATACTTTCCCAGGCATATTTTCTCTACCCAAAATTTACTTCTTTACTTTCTTGTTTTCTCTTCCAGAGTCTCATAATTTTTAAACGGAGGCTTAATTACATTATTACATTGGCTTAAGTTCAGCTGCTGTTGCTATTACAAAATTGTATGAACCAAAAAAGGATTTTCTGTTACTTAAATTAGTTAAATTTATGGCACATTTTGACACCAACCCACCCTCATATAAAAAAATTTTTTTTTTTTTTCTTAACTAAATCACTAACTAAAAGCGACAAAATTTATATTCAAAAGGGAAACTCATACAAGTCTTATACAGAGTACTTACTCTTAGGACTTTACTGTATAACTGCGTGAGCAGAATTGGAGCGGAACTGTGCAAAAATTCTATTCTTTTATGAAAACCCTCAAAAACTACAAATCATTTTTTTTTTTTTTTGGTCGAAATGTAATTACGGATGCCGGGAAACGAACCTATAGGACTTTCTTTATAAATGAAAAAATTAGAACTCTACGATTTATGCTATTTTTTTTCTCTTGGCTTATTTTTTAGGAGTTTCTTTTTTTTTGCTTCTAACCTTATATTACTTGAGCTTTTTTTTTTTTTGCTTCTTCTAACCCTTATTTCCTCTACTGATGTTTTAATTTAAGTAATAAAATGTGAATTTAATTTAAATTTTCAAAAGGATCAATTAATCCAATTTAGGTTGACAGGACTTGGAATGAGAAAACTTTTGATATACTCCAAACGCCTCCAATCCCTTGAAGGTACGCAAATTTATTGTCCATTGTTGCTATATATTTTTACATTGTTGCTACATAGTTTTTACAAAAGTTATTAAAAGTGACCAGTTACTTTGTAAACTTCAAAAATAATAATTGATCAAATAGAGACTTTGGCTGTGGATTTGAAGAACTTGAATGCCTATTAAAATTTTATTTTCTCGTAAAGGTAAACAAAAATTAATAAAAATTTGAAATCAGATCTGTTTTCGTACTTTAATTTTTACTAAAATTAAGCTCATACATACAGTAAAATTGCATAAAATCGCGTGCGTTAAATTACGTATTATTAACGTATTTTTGAATTTCAATCTCTGAGTATATTTGAGTATAGTTGTGTAAATTTAAAAAATGTGGGGAATTTGAAAATTTAGAATAATTTTTTCTTGCAGATTGATTTTTTTTTTCAAAAGCAAATTCAAAACTTCTAAATTCAATAATTATTCATTCACCTAAACTGAGTAATGGACTACTAGTTAAAGAAAGCACTTTTCGTTTAAACAGCTCAAAAAAATTAGTTTAGGANCCTAAACTGAGTAATGGACTACTAGTTAAAGAAAGCACTTTTCGTTTAAACAGCTCAAAAAAATTAGTTTAGGAAGCGAATTATTAAATGTACAATGTCTAGTATGATTATTTATCACAAACAGAACGTTGTCACCTGCTATAGAAAAATTTAATTATAAATATTTTGAATAATTTTTGAATTTCAATTTATGACGATATTATTAGATAAGACGCAAGTATACGCAAAAATACGCAAAAATGATTTTTTTTTTCTGCATAATACGCGCGTGATGAATCCTAAAATACGTAAGTTCAAACCGCACAGGAATCCATCAATATCCTTACTATAAGTGACTAGTTTAATACATCATAAAAAAAATTTTAACTTACCGGATTCGAAATGTAACTTCAAATTCTTAATTACTGTTTCCTAAACACCACTTTTTGAATTAAATTTCACTGATAATCAATTGCAATGTAGACATTGTTACTATTTCTTTAATTTGATGTATAGAACCTTTAAAAATGATTTAGCGGACATAATAAAATATTATAAAAAGCTGATTTATAAATATTGGGATGTGTCTTCTGTAAAAAAAACAACAAAATAGAAACCGAAATGGCCGCCAGTTGAGTCCCTCTGTTGTAAACATAACAATGGATAGTATTATATAAGGATTTCATAAGAGCAAAATGAGAACTGTAACAAAATCATAAGGGACCCTCCCTGACGAACCCTCCGGGACAAAAAAAAAACTCAAAAAACTCAAAAAATATAACGGAATCTCAAAAATCTTAAAATAGTTGAAGAATTCTAATTCTTTTTGTTCGTTTTTTTCTTTGTTAAGGGTTCCTGTTGTAAAAGTTACACAATTTTGGGACATATTTGAGTCAGAAGGACCTCAATAGCTTCAGCTTCATGGTCATGTCATAAAACATTTGTTAAAAAAGGTACAAGGTCTAAAAACAGAACAACAGTTATAGGTTAATGTTACTATTTTTGAACTTAAAAAGTGACATCAAAAAAACCTAATTTTGTAACTTTTTATTATTAGAAATAAAGTCTCTTTGAGGTTGAGTGACAACAATAAAATTTGAACTTACGTAATAACTATTTTTTAACTGTTTTAGTAGTAGTCGTGTCCAGTCCAAGTCGATGGTGATGGTGTCAAAGGATGTCGTCTTTGGTGTCATAAAAATTGAAAATTTGAGGTAAATCAAGGCTTGTAAACCACTGTCACAGAATAATGAAATTTCATCTTTTGCTTTACAGATCTGGGATACAGTAGATTCAAACTAGTTTTTTAAGATGGCTGGAAAATTTTACAAACTACCTGTCAGTTGTTGCTCCACTTCTGTCCTGTTCGGAACTTAATTTAATTTTACGTACATACTTTTAATATTTTTGAGTTTAATGGAGATTTTATTTTGAATTTTGGCGGTTGAATTTGAATTTTGGCGATTAAATTTAAATTTTGACGTTTTAAATNGTTGAATTTGAATTTTGGCGATTAAATTTAAATTTTGACGTTTTAAATTTGAATTTTAGTGGTTAAATTTGAATTTTGGCGTTTAAATTTGAATTTTAGCGGTTAAATTTGAATTTTGGCGCTTAAATTTGAATTTTGGCGCCTAAATTTGAATATTGGCGGTCAGACGGTCATATTTGAATTTTGGCGGTTAAATTTTCGTTTATTACACGTGATTCATTCCGCGTCAATAAATAATAAAAATTCAAATTTAGGACGCCAACGGTGAAAACCAATCAATCAGTCGGATTTCAAATTTTGTGAGAGCAGGTCACTAACTTAGCTCAGCTCCTTCAATCAAGTGATTTTTATTTTGTTAATAACGTTAAGAATTAAGTTTGTTAATTGTGATTGTGTTCTTCAATATTATAATCAGTGTAATGTGTTACAATAAACTTCATTTTTTTGGTGGATTCTTGAAATTTTGGATTTTGGATGTTGGATTTTATGAAACAGGTAAAAATTTAGAAAAAATAATTTAGTACTTTCCTTCTCTGCACACTCTGCTTATTACCCATTGTTGATTAACGATTAATTAACTACTGCTGGTTAATTCGTTATCAAACTATTGAGTTTTATCGAGTATAGTTTCTATTTGACAAAATAAATTTGAACAAACTTAATTTTATGTGAAAGCTGTGTAACTAAGCAGTTCAATGTGCAATCGGGAAGGATACTCCGAAACATTTTTTTTTTTTTTGAAAATTCAGTTGAACAGTAAGATTTGAATACTCAAATTTTATTTATTTCTGATTCGATAGGAGTAAAGCACCACCGTAAGCACGGGCTGATTGTTATCAACCCATTGCACTAGGACTAGTGTTAAGATTTTTTTGTTAGGTTGTTAGGGTTAGGTTGATTTGTTAGGAGGCAATGGACTGATGCATAGGACTGATTACAATCATCGGACGGTGCTTAACTTCAACCTTTTTGATTCTAATTGGCTGTGAATTTGGATTGAAAGTTTTAAATTTTTTTTCAAACAACTTTCTTATTGAAAGGAATTTTGATAAGAATTTAAACTAAAAATTTCTTACTTTCTCTGATTCTCTTAACATTGAAGAGGGTGGGTGAAAGTGTAAGAATGAATGAAGACATTAGTTCCAATTTAGCCTCTTCCTTCATAAATTCACCTTCATTTTTCATATTTTGTGTGAAAAAGCTCCTAGAAAATGGAATTTCTTTTCTTGGAAGATAAATCATGATGTAAGAAGGCACACGGGAGCTGCAGAAGAGCGCACATCATCCATACAAAATACACCGCTTCAAACTCAAACGAATGAGAGTGGTAATAAACTTTCTTTTGTCTTAACTCTCTTTTTCTGTGGTGTGTGAAAAGCCTGAGGGAAACGAAGGGAATTTACAATCAAATTAGTAGTGAAAGCAAAAGAGACGAAAAAGAAAGTAAAAGAAAAAGTCCTTGAATTGATCCAAACTTGCGCGTATTTTTTTTTTCGCTTCAAGGAGCTATAAATCAAGCCTTATCAACTAGTTTCATAACGTCTTCTGACATTTCCAATTTTCTCCAAAATTTACTACAACTTTCTCCAGTTTTCAGTTTTCACTATCAATCTCAATTCCTCCTTTGGCTTTCACCTATCTGGAGAAAGGAGTACTCCTATCTCTTTTGTATCTAACACAACTCACTCACTATTCTCAATTCCTCGTCTCCCATTGGTTCAAAAATACTAATGGAAGCAGCGGGAGTGTGACCAAAACTTATTTTGTATTCTAAAATCGTTTCATAGTGGCTGGAATTGCTTGTTAGGGGGATTTTAGAATGGAAAAAAAGTCATGTAGAAACGGAAATGGTAAAGATTTTATTTTTTTTTTTGTAAATTTTAAAAGGAAATAGACAAACGCCACTTGTCATATGGATATTATTTAAAAAAAAAAAACCTAAGGAAATGAGTTATTTGTGTGTTGTGTTTTTTTAACTTATATAAAATAATTGCACTTTGATAGGGGGAAATGCATGCTGAAATTTTTGCAATTACATGTCATTTGATAAACTGTACAAAATACCAAATTGCACATTGGTACATCTTTTGCATTATAAAGTGAGTCCATAACCATTTGGAAATGGATGGTAATTACACCTGTTTGAAGAATAAAATTATGAAGAACATTTGATAAACATCTTCTTATGAGAAAAATGGAAAACAATGGAAGTTTCTCATAGCCGGTTTCAAACCAAAAACTAAAGAATAACGCAAGAGACTGAACATGAANTCTTATGAGAAAAATGGAAAACAATGGAAGTTTCTCATAGCCGGTTTCAAACCAAAAACTAAAGAATAACGCAAGTGACTGAACATGAATTTNGATAAACATCTTCTTATGAGAAAAATGGAAAACAATGGAAGTTTCTCATAGCCGGTTTCAAACCAAAAACTAAAGAATAACGCAAGAGACTGAACATGAATTTTTTTTTTTCGATTACTACCAAAATATGTAAATCATGTACTGGTAGAAAGAAGAAGAAAAAAAAACTTGATTTTCCGACTAGCCGAATTAACTTTCATCCAACTCACTGCTAAATACTACATTACAAAGTTACCTTGGGTTGTGTAGTTTTTTAACCTTAATTGCCGAAAGCGATACATTTCGCAATGTGGATTTACTACCAAAACAAAATGCAGGGAAATAATAAATTTTTCGCATTAAGGATTTTGCAATAAAAAGAAACTTAAAAAAAAAAGAAGAAAAAAACGAGACTGGAAGTAAAAAATCAGTATAATTTCTGTCATTTCATCTTAACAATTGCTAAAGATAGAAGCTAGTTAAAAAACCTATTAAAAAACCGTCTTACGAATTATTTAGCAATAGTTTAATTCAGTAAACTGCTCATGGATTTTAGGGTAAAAATTTTGATGAAAAGTTGCAGATAATTGTAACTAATTTCATCAATATTTATTGTAAAAATTTATAACTTTAGTGCTTACATAACCAAAAGTTCCATAAATAAAATCATGTTTTTATTACTCTAAAAACAAATAATAATAATAAAATTTTATCAATTCTCTCAAAAAAAAGAACTAAAAGTGGTTTAGAAAAGTAAATTGATTAAAAAGCACTTAAATTTCCATAATCTGATTTTTTTTTTATATTTACACAACAAGAGGGGTGAATTTAGAAGTTAATAGAGAAGAAAATGTTTTTTTTTTGTTGTTTGTACTTGTAAAATAAACTGAGAGAGGAAAAACTCTTTATTTTCAAACAATAGAAGAGAAAGTTGACTTTCACTGTTCTATTTTGTCTCACTAGGAGCACTGTACGCAAGTTTTTTTTTCATTTAGTCAAAGTTGATAAAAATTTAACCAGATGGCTCAACTGTAGGACTTTCTTCGTCAAAACTTTCAAACTTTCACTCTAGCGTCGTCATTTTAAGCTTTCTGTGATTTTTTGACACAATAAGCAAATTAATAATAAAGGGTTAAGTACATTTTCTAAAATGTATATTTATTCTGCTTTTTTTATATTTATGCTCTTTACTTAACAACCTAACAACCTAATAACCTAACATTTAGGAATAATTAAGACAATCCAAAATTAGGAACTGATGAAAGTCATAAGAAAATGAACTATTTCCTAATTTCTTATTTCTTAGTTCTTATTTCCATCATTTTAGGTCAAGCTCAGGTGTAAATTGGCTCAAAGTTCACACAGTTAGATTCGTTTTAAATTGGTTCCTTTCACATAACAAGAGAAAAAAAACTTCATTTTCGTAAAAAAAAAAAATAATACAAATATTTAGTTGAGTTTTCTCTAGACAAGAATGTGTTTTGAACACGCAAAGTTAGAAGATAGGTACGGGAGCTTCTCTCTCTAAGTGTTGTTAATAGATATAGAAAGTTTTTGAAAAGTAAGAAGAAAATAACTAATCATCATAACAATCATGAGAACATAAGTGTAATTTAATATTATTTTCTTAAGATTTTTTTTTTTTCATTGTTGAACTAACTACAAACAAGAGGGATTATTATGGACTATGGAGTTATTTTATATTGTGTAAAAAAAAATCTCTTTGAGATTCAATAGGTAGTGGAGAAAGTAATAAAATGAGTAAGTTTTCTTGTACGTTATTTATAACAACCATCTCTTCATTTCTGTTTGAAAAAAAAATTACTTAGTAAGTGAGTTTCAGTTTCAGTTTCAGTTTCAGTTTCAGTTAGTTTGAATAGTGTAAACTCTTAAGTTTGGTTGAATTGAGGTTTTAAGTGAAATGATGATTAAAAATGACGGTAATTATGTCATAATTAAAATTAGAAACAATGGTTCTTTTGGTTACAGAGCTTTCTCATAACTTTGTCAGAGAAAGTCTCATAATTTACGTAAGACGTGAAATTTTCTTTGTTTCGTATACTCATTTCCGTTCTAACTAGCTAAAGATTTACTTTCTTTAGAAATATTTATCATAATTCTTGTCATAGCAAAGTCTCTTAATAGCTCTAAAATCCTCTTCTTTTTCTTCATTTTAAATCTTGAAGGGTGTACATATTAGAATTTTTTGAATTTTTTGAATTTTTACAATTTTTTGAATTTTTACAATTTTTTGAATTTTTACAATTTTTTGAATTTTTACAATTTTTTTGGTACTTTGGTAGGGTTTTTTTTTAAATTTAATTTGAAATGATAATGAAATTAGACAAAGAGTGAAAGCAGAGGAGTGAAAGCAACAGTTTAGATACTAAAATCTAATGAGAGAAATCTTGTGAAAGTCTAATTTCATTTACGTAAGTGATCCCAACAACTTTCTTCCACTTTCACCACAATTAATGTTTGTCTAATAACACTCACTTGATTTTGATTTTGATTTTTTTTTTTTTTGTGTGTGTGTGTGTTCTTTTAGAACTTGTTCACAATGTTAATTGTCATCTGGTGAAAGTTAGTTTCTATTGAGATTTTTAGCACCATTGGCTTTTGCCCTCTTGTTCAGATTTTTTTTTTCTTTAGCGGGGGATTATCATCACATGTAGAGAAATCCCATTTCCGGAAAAGACTCGGCGGATGTCATTTCATGTGAGAGAAAGTCTAGATTTTTTTTTTTGGTAAGAATAATACATGCATGTTGAAGAGAAGAAAGTTTTTCATACTTCATGTATCTATGAACCATAAGAAGAGATTATACCTTACAGACAATTTTTCATTCTAGAAAAGAGATTCACTTTACAACAAATAACGAATAGAGTCTCTCTAGTTCGTACACATTATAATCATATTTTTACATTTTACACACTACTTTTTTTTTGATTTATGAGAATTTTTTAGAGAAAGTTCAGTCAATAGGAAAGAATTCTTCTGGTGAAAGTTAGATATTCTTAAATGATCCTTATTTTTAAAATCACTATGTCTGTATACAATTTTTTTTTTTTTTTTTGTGTAGTGATGACATGATCATTCTAGTGCAAGAATTAGGAGCTTTCTCCAGTAGTGATAGTCTAGTGAGTTCTAGTGGTCATTTCTTCTTTTTTCGTTTTTTTTTTCTTGTATTTTTTGTATTTTTTTGTATTTTTTGGCGGATTTATGAGGCTCCATGTATCTCTTTATCTTTATTTAACATCTTCTAGTTTGGAAGTGATACTTTGGAAATTTTATTTATGTTTTATTGTAAGAAAAGTTAGTTTTCTGGGTTGAGTCCATAAATCCCATGTCGACACAAATAAAGCATATTTTTAGCAAAATTTTAAGCAATAAACGCCTAATTCCACAAGGATGACGACATGGATGACTGATTTTTGGCTATTCTTATTATGAAAAAAAAAAATTACAGAAAACTTGGCCCAACGCATGCCAATTCATTGCCAAACTCTTGGTTACATATTTATAACCCTTTCTATCCAAAAAGTTGGTATTTTTTTTTTTAAATCAATCTTTTTTACTATTACATTTCAAAAATAAAGGAAGGGGTTAAGTTTACAAATTGTCTTGTTTTTATTATTATTATTTTTGAGCTCTATACACATCCCCTTCAATATGACAACATCTTCTCTGCAATATTCATTATTTTTGGAATTTGGAACAATAATTGAATTACCTACCTATTGTTGAATGAGAGAAAAATGTAATTTCTTATTATAACAATTCATCTCTTTGATAGCTTTTTTTTCTTCTTTTATCGCTTCTCAAAATCGTTTTTCTTAACTCTACAAAACGAAAAAAAAAATGCATTTTGCTAACTCTTTCCATCTTACAAGTGCATTCTTCTTGATATAAGAAAATTCTCTGTAAAATTTCTAGTAATGGCTATGGATCCCCAAGGTTATCAAGACCCTTTATTTTTATTTATTTTTTTTTTTTGCCCTATACGATTTACGAAATTGAAATAACTAGTATGTAGCCTATTACCGCATATAATGTTGCAGTTAAGCTACATTTCCCGTGTATATTCATATTTNTACCTACCTATTGTTGAATGAGAGAAAAATGTAATTTCTTATTATAACAATTCATCTCTTTGATAGCTTTTTTTTTCTTCTTTTATCGCTTCTCAAAATCGTTTTTCTTAACTCTACAAAACGAAAAAAAAAAATGCATTTTGCTAACTCTTTCCATCTTACAAGTGCATTCTTCTTGATATAAGAAGATTCTCTGTAAAATTTCTAGTAATGGCTATGGATCCCCAAGGTTATCAAGACCCTTTATTTTTATTTATTTTTTTTTTTTGCCCTATACGATTTACGAAATTGAAATAACTAGTATGTAGCCTATTACCGCATATAATGTTGCAGTTAAGCTACATTTCCCGTGTATATTCATATTTTAGTAGTTAGATGAGATATAAACTTAAAAAAAAACTAGATAATAGGATAATATTTGCCACTTTTTTTTTCTTTATTTTTTTCTTTTTTTTTTCTTTTTTTTTTTTTTTGCATCATAGTTGAAGTAATGCGTGTTATAATTTTGAAAATACAGATACGCTATACGCTCTGTGGATTTTGACAAAGTATAATGTTTATAAGAATAGTAATGATTCTTGTAAGCATTATTATCATGACTTTCTCTCATAATATTCATTACGTTTACATTAGAGATGATATTATGATTAATATAAAACCTTTAGTTTTGGCTACAGACAGAATTTTAACATTAATTCTCAACGCTCCACTAACCCTTTTAANTCATGACTTTCTCTCATAATATTCATTACGTTTACATTAGAGATGATATTATGATTAATATAAAACCTTTAGTTTGTAATCATGATTATAGAATTAGTTAATTATGAATAACATGCAAAAAGTAGTTTTTTTGGCTACAGACAGAATTTTAACATTAATTCTCAACGCTCCACTAACCCTTTTAGAGATAAAGTGAAAGCACTATTATTAATTTCGCAGTTTTTTTATACATAGTTTTTGTTATAATTTTTTTTTTTTTTTTTTTTTGACTGGTTCAAGCGGATACGTAAGTTTTTTTGAGTGGTAGAAGTTAAGCCAAAAATTATGACAGTAAGTTTTATATAAAAAAAAAATTGTCATGTCTCCAAATGTCATTTTTAGTGATAAATTTTTTAGTAGTAAGTTTATACAAAGTGAACAACTGAAACTGAACTGACTAATCTTACAGAGTAGTTCATAAGTTGCTAAACTTTTTTTTTTTCCAATGGATTCCTGCTAGGTTCGGTTATATGATTTATTTTTTTTTTCCCAAACAAGTTGAATTTCCAAAAGGTTGAATTGTGAATAATATGAGCTAAAAACTGGTGAACCAGATGAGTTTATTATTGGCTGGTTTGCAAAAAAAGTCCTTCAAATGTCGTTGCCCTTGGGTTAATTATTTATCACCAGGAAAGGCTTTTGATTAATTACTTAACACTCATAGAACGGTAGCAGATGAGTGCATATATTTCTATATTCATATAAAAAAAAAAAAAAAAATTGGAGTGTATTTTTTGCAATATTGCAGAAAATAGCATGTGTCTTGATAATCGCTAACTTATCATATCAACTACCCTTGTGCACCCTATATGTGTTAACTTTATACTAATAAGTTTAAAGTGTTAGAATAGGTTAAAAGTGACATTATAAACTATATATCATAAATTATGTAGAAAAAATTATTGTAAATTTTCTAAATAGTGGTTATTATCAAGATTTAATAGGAATTTTTTTTTTTTTTTTAATAATAAAAAATCTGATCACAGTTTATAAAATTCAAATTGGAAACAAGAAATGGTGATGAGCTACAGGTAAAATATTTCTTGTAGGTGTTTTTCTTTTGGTAGTTTTCTCAGAATGGATGCAAAATTACCGCGATGAATTGCCAAACTGATTGGTTGAATTAGAAAGGAAGTAAATCTTGGCTCTCCTGCTACAATTTGAATGAACTTTCCAATTTTTATCAAATTTAGTAAATTTTCTCAAATTTAGTAAATTTTCTCAAATTTAGGAAATTTTCTCAAATTTAGGAAATTTTCTCAATTTTAGGAAATTTCCTCAAATTTAGCAAATTTTTTTTTAGTTTGTTTTCATTTTTTATGCGAATAGAAATGGGGGGAAGGGGGTGAGAGTAAGTTGAGTTTTATGACCCAGTCTTTGAGTATCCCATTAAATCCGTTTATGTGCCAAGGGAAACAAAAAGGGCATCGCACGTGGTTTTTTTTTTTTTTTTTTTTTGGTTGTATTATGTGTGGTAGGTCAGTGTAAGAACAAGACTGTGGGAGATGTAACAATAAGTTTGGTGATGATAGTGTCATTGTTGTCATAACAATAAACATTTCCATTATTCTGAATGTGACGACAATCTTTTTTCTTTGTTGGTCCTAACCCTTTCTACCATTAAGATTACCTTTTCTTTCACAATTTAACCAAAAGGGTTGAGTTAACAACAAGAAGCTCTCTGTTATTTTGAGAAACTCAAAACAATACATAATACAAGATCTAGATAGAAAATTTTTAATTTTTTTTTTGTCTCAAGAAGGGAGATTTTGATTGATTTTGTTATATAGTAAGAACCAAAATTTACATTTTCGGGAGAAAGTTTGAAAATTATAAGATTAATTAAGGAAATAATTCAAAAACTTTCTATCCCTGGCTCCTTGCCTAATTAAATCATGCACTTTTGTTATTGATTCTGTATTCTCTTCTTATAACATTGTATACACCATTGTGTATAAAGTTATACAAGATTTTACTTACGGTTTATTATTAGAAGCTCAAAATGTCAAATTTAGTAAGTCTCTTTGGTCAGTAAAAATGGAAATGGTTATGATGTATTTTTTGACTCTATAAGTTCTATATAAGTTGACTTGAAAGTTTTTAAATGTCATTTGAAAAACATGTGCTTTCAATCCTTTTCATATGGTTNGTTATTGATTCTGTATTCTCTTCTTATAACATTGTATACACCATTGTGTATAAAGTTATACAAGATTTTACTTAAGGTTTATTATTAGAAGCTCAAAATGTCAAATTTAGTAGTCTCTTTGGTCAGTAAAAATGGAAATGGTTATGATGTATTTTTTGACTCTATAAGTTCTANAAAATGGAAATGGTTATGATGTATTTTTTGACTCTATAAGTTCTATCTATATAAGTTGACTTGAAAGTTTTTAAATGTCATTTGAAAAACATGTGCTTTCAATCCTTTTCATATGGTTTTCTTTATTCGTTTTGAATAATTTAGGTGTGTTGATTGAGTTGAATAAACTGACGATAGATTTTGAATGAATCTATATGAATCCATGAAAAAAAAAATTTTTTTTTTTTTTGCAATGGTTTGACTACTACTAAAAAATTGGAGAAAGAATTGATAAAAAAGAGTTGAATGAATTTGGTCAATTTAATNAATGGTTTGACTACTACTAAAAAATTGGAGAAAGAATTGATAAAAAAGAGTTGAATGAATTTGGTCAATTTAATTCACAAAAAAAGATCAATAGAAAGCCGCGCTGATTTCCTCTTTTTTTTTTCTTTCTCGAGTCATCACTCATTCAACTCTATATGGAGAAAGAAAACGGACTTTTGGCTCGTTGTATTTCAACTTTTCTTGTTGAGAGTGCTATGTGCCTTGTCTTGTGTGTTCTATAGAAACTGTAGAAGCCTAAATTCCAAGTTTTTGGTTCAATAGAAGTAAAAGTAAAAAGAAAAGGGGAGAGAAAGTCCTGCTTTTAGCATTTGAGAGGAACTAGATCCTTTTGCGTGAGAAAAAGAGTAGAGAAAGTGAACTTTCTCGGGTTGTAGACTGGCTTGGGTCTTGGTCTTGGAGTTGTGTAGAAAACGGAAAAAAAAAATACCTAAATTATATTTGGCAACATTGTGAGAAGGGAGGGCAGAATCCGACGCCAATTCATCATTTTCTCTTATCCAATTTATGGAATGGTGGAATGGAAAGATTAACCCGTGAACCAATTAATTAATTTTTTTTTAAATAAAATTTGGAAATAATTTGCAAAAATAATTTTGTAAAATGGTATTAAAAAATTGGTATAGTTTTTTTTTTAATTTAAATTATTATAGGTTGTTAGGTTGTTAGGGTTAGGTTAGGTTGTTTTAATTTACTCTTTACTGAAAATTTATTGAAATGCAAATGAGTATAACTCTGTTTTGTCACTATGAAATCTTTTTTTTTTTGCATTTTTTTTTTTTTTTGCATTTTTTTTTGCATTACACTTAAGTTGTTGCAAAAAATGGAAAAAGGTGGTGAACGGAGAGTTAAGAATAAAATTGAACTCTATTGTTCCTTACTATAACCGTATAACCTAAGCGAATCATTTCCGTGGGTTAGTGGTAAAGTTTTTTTTTATTAGGTCCTTATTTTTATTTTTTTTTACAAGTACTCAACCATCTCATCAGATTCAGGTTCATTCATAAAACGGACAGATTTTATGGGATGTTAACCACTTTACTTCCGGAACTGTTTGTTTATACATCTCATCAGCTGGGGATGTAAAACTGTCGTAAAATATATATATATATGTGTATATATATTTTTATAACCAACGAGACAAAGTCAATAGTAAGAAGAAATATTTATAATTTTGGGTAGTTGATGGGCTATTTGAAAATTTTTAATTTTCATAATTTCAAAAATTTTTACTAAAAGTAGGATATATTTTTTTTTTTTTTTTTTTTTTTTTTTTTTTTTTTTTTTTTTTTTTTTTTTNTTTATTTGGGAACTTGGTTCTTGTACTAATGAAAAGGATTGTTAGCCATTAATATCAATATCTATTTTCTATTACGAGTAAAAAGACGGCCATAACTCAGTTCGTTGTCTCCGTAGGCCGAAGAAAGCTAAAAACCAGAAGAGATGAATTGCCTTTTGCATTTTCCGCTTCTGTAAGAACTAAAGCGAAGTTTTATTTTTTATTTTATATATACAAAGAAAATAAGAGACTTTCACTACTATTTGAAATTGGTAAGGACACGCGGTTTTTTTTTTTTTTTTTTTCCTTCGATTTCCACATATACAGGGAGTGAAAATGTGGGGAAAGTGGATGAAGGGTGTAATTTTTCTGTTGATTTATGACTCCATGCATTCCCCATTAGGCTAATAAAGCCCTTAGTCCATAATGAGAATAATACTCCGTAAAAGTCCTTACTTTCACTCTTCAACTTTCTCTTATTGATTCTTCTTTTTACATTCTTTATAACAAACTCGGTTACATTTCCGACTGAGCATTTATATATAGCAATTAGTCATCTATATACCAATTAGAACATTACGTTGTTGCAAAATGTTTTTTTTTGCAAAAAAATTTTTTTTTTTTTTTTTTTTTTGGTATAACAGTCTTTATTTTGTAATAACATATAACAGTCTAACGGCTTTTCCCATGAATCAAAACTTTTTTTTATTTTATATTAGACATAAAGTTTGTGGGTCCTGTTATCGATAAATTTGTGTTATTATCGGTAAATAAAATCTATTCTTGAAAGTATTAAGTAACAATTGAGAGGCAAGTGAAGCCCTGACTGTTCAAATTTTTGAGTTTAAAGTCTTTCGACTTGGAGGGAAAGCTAGAATTTGAAAATTTAAATTTGAGTTTTGAATTTTTGGTTATATTTAGTCCTTTTAAATCAATAATTGATAAACAATTGAGAGGCAAGTGAAGCCCTGACTGTTCAAATTTTTTGAGTTTAAAAGTCTTTGGAAAAAAAGTTTTCTGAGAAAAAGCCATAATTTCAAAATTTAAGTTTGAGTTTTGATTTTTTGGTTATATTTAATTCTTTTAAATCAAATAAGTTATTGATTAGTGAGTTGGAGTTGTGGATTTTGATAATTTTGTCCATCTTATTCGTAACTAAAGTGAGTTGATGGATTTAGACGAAAACCATAAAAAGTATTGATTATAAAGTAATTAATAATAAAAATAAAAAAAGGTCAATGTACCTAAATAGGACTGACCTGCAATGGCCATCCAAGGGTAGAAAGTATGATTTGCGGATTGTTGTAGCTGAGATGCGGCCTGTGACGAAACTACCCCATTGTTCAAAGAACAGGTAGCATTCCAGGAAGAGAGAGATCGGGAAGGACTTGTTGGTTCAACGGCTGGATGACCTGGAGTTGCATAACGTCCATCAGGAGTACATACAGCTGGTCGTACAGGAACTCCAGAACTTGAACCTGACGAACCACCGCTTCCTCCACTAGATGTCTGCCATGGTCCAGTACCACCGCTATGTCCTGTCCCACTTCCACCAGATCCACCGAGATCTTTTGATGTATAACCATTTTGATCCTTACAATCCAATTTATATTGTTGTTGAGAATCTTGAAGTGAGGAAGCGCCGTAGAGTTTACAAGCCGCGGCAGTGGCATCATAAGGTGAATCTTGAGGTGCTCTAGCTTGATGATGTTGTGAATATGGACTCATACCAAGACCAATAGGAAATCGGTAATTGTTAGGATCAGATGCTGATGGAGTACCGTAGAATCCACTCTGTTCAAAATAAGAGTTCATCATTTTTGCCAAAAAAAAAAATATTAATTTTTTTTTTGGTTAATAATAATTTTTTTTTTTTTTTTTTTGGTTAAAGTTCTAACGAGTTGAGTCTGAAGAGTTTTGAGTCTATGCAGGTAGAGATCAAAAGTTGAGATTAGGAGCAACAATAGACATAACAATTAAGAGTTATTGCAGAACCTGTTCATCCCTATAACTTCCATTCACGCAAGTTGTCGTTAAATTAATTTTTATTGACTTTTGAGTACTCATAAAAATTTCGCCATGAGTACTGTCGTGTGCCTTTTTTTTATTTTTTTTTTTTGATTTAAAAAAAGCACCTGTTCACTTCAGCGTCCTTCTCGCGACCTTCCGAACAATAACAAAGGGTCCACTTTTTTTGGTTTTCGTGTGTGTGTGTGTTTTTTTAGCAATAAACTGAAAATGGATCCTTTAATGAACAATAATAATACAAAAANTGATTTAAAAAAAGCACCTGTTCACTTCAGCGTCCTTCTCGCGACCTTCCGAACAATAACAAAGGGTCCACTTTTTTTGTTTTTCGTGTGTGTGTGTGTTTTTTTAGCAATAAACTGAAAATGGATCCTTTAATGAACAATAATAATACAAAAAGGTCCCTTGTCCTTAATGTTTTTGACACTATTTTTTTTTTTCTAACTTTTTTTTTTTCTATATGTATGGTTTTTTTTTGAAAAGTTGATCCTTTTTCTTTTTGGTGAGTTCGTATACACTCGTGTTTGTGTTGTTTCTGACTGAAGGACTTGAATGACTGGAAATATTTTCTATTGTTGTTTGTTTGTTTGTTTGTTTTTTTATTCGTATACTTCCACTGTAGTTTACGTATATGCCAAAAATTTGTATAATTTTTGGACTTTTTTTTTGTATACACTTGTACACAATAATATTAGAATTCACTTCTTGAACCAATAATAATAACAATAATAATAATATTGTACTAAAATTTTCTGTAAACTTTTTTGTTTTTACTGTTTTCAAAATTCTAATTCTGGCGTCACTTGTTTTAAACAATTTTGAGAGACTTTGGTTCTACTTTTGAAATTGAAGTGATTCATTGAAATAATAGTTTGTAAAAAAATTTTTTGATTCTTAGTTACTTGAAGTGACTTTTATTTCGTATACTTTTGTCGGCGAATAATTTTGACCCGACTCTGTCAAGGTACAACTGAAGAATGAAAGGGAACTGAAGAGTTGAGTTGTTCTGAAAAAAAAAATTTTTTTTTTTGTGTGTGTGATGATGATCTTTGAAGCACGTGAAGTGGAGAGGATTTTTCCCTATCGCCTACACGTGTGCTGGCGCTTTTGGATCAAAAACTGAATAGATTCTCTCAACTTTCCTAGGGTTTCGGATTTAGGCGGATTTTTTGGGACTTTGTAGCAAAAATAATATTCTGTAGTTTTCCTATATCAGAGAGACTCACAGCTACCCCTATCCTGAGTTTACGGATTTACGGATTCATATGAAAAGAACACAAACTCTCTTGCGCATAACATCTCCAAAACTTTAGCTTTAGAGAATTACCAAAAAAAAAAAAAAAAAAAAAACTTTGGGTAGGGCCAAGTTTTGGGATACGTGGATTCATGAGAAACTCTTCGAAAGCAATCCGAGCGACGCTCTGTGTCGAATAACGAAGACTTCTACACAAATAAACCATTTCTAATGAAAATTTTATAAAAAGTTACAAATTTGAGCTGATTTCTACAATAATTTTTAGTAGAAACAAAAAAATATATATAATATATACTAAAAATTATTCACATTTTGAATAAATAACAATAAGCATATGTTTATTGTTATCAAATAAATTTTGGAAATTTGTAATTTGAAATATGTAATTTGTAATTTGAAATTTGTAATTTGTAATTTGTAATTTGTAATTTGTAATTGAAATGGACTACTTTTTATTAGTAATACTTTAACGTCGGTTGAAAAATTACGATGAGTAATTGCGTTAATTTGAACATTGCAGAGGTTCAGTTGAATTTCTATTAAAGAAAAAGAAAGAAAAAATGAAATGAAAATTTAGTATTTTATTTTTCATTTTTCATTTTGTTGAAAAATTTTCCAGAGATTCTTATGAGATTTTGAAGAGATTTTGAGGAGATTTTCTTTACTTAAATTGAAATCCTACGTTTCTATTGTATTTTTTTTTTCTTTTTTTTTTTTTTTTTTTTTTTTTTTGAATTGAATCATTGAGTGTAATGACGGTTCCTTGTGTCCTGTTTGTCTCTGAAAGTGCACTTTGAAAGCAGTAAATGAGAGAATGATTTTTATTTCATAGGGAGATGAAAAGGCTGGGAAAGATATCATGATCTTTGGAAAGTATACTCATTCTCATTCTCATCAACGGTAAGTGCCACTTCCCTTTCTTCACTCGCTTTTGACCACACTTATTGCAAAATACACAAAAAATACGACAAAAAAAGATATATACTGGACATTTCTCTTGATTTTTTTGTCCTGGTTCTTTTTTTTTTGGTTTCTCCGCCTTTTTTTTATTACTCCCGACCCTCTGTCACTTTCTCCAGAAATGGAATTTCATTTTCTCTGAAAAAAAGAAAAAATAATATAAGAGAATGAAAGTTTTTTGTTAGGATTTTTTGGTATGAAAATATTTGTCTCTTTGGGTAGGGATATAGGTTTAGTAGTTGACATTTGAGGAATCAACGACTACTTGTCTTTCATTTTACGACGAGACGAGACGTCATTTGTTGGATTTACTACATCTTTCACTTTCTAGTAAAAGTTGGAAGATTTTCGAAGTTTTTTTTTTTTTTTTTTTTTTTTTTTTTTTTTTTTTTTTNTTTTTTTTTTGGTTCTTTTCACTCAACAATGTCAACGGGGTTTATAGATCCTCGTCTTAACTCTTAACAAGGATCATAAATTTCCCCTTCAACCTTCATGTTTTTTTGGTTTTTTTTTTTTTGAAGATTCAGTACAAAAATGAACGTATGAATTTTGAAGTTTTACTTTACTCGTTTACTCTTATTCTTATTCTGACTACTGGATTAAAGTTAGTATAAATCTTTGTATACTTTGTAACTGATTTTTTAAAAGTTTTGAAATTGATCAAATATGTACACCGTTCAAATTTTTGGAGAAATTTTAATCTTTGTAGTTTACATTATTTAGGAGTTAGATATTGTTTGTTATGATATAAAGTATGAATTTTTAATTAAAATTATACAAAGTTTGAGTAATTTTTAAGTTTTTTTTTTGTAAAATTTTGTTGCTTGTGTAATAAATATTGNTAAAATTATACAAAGTTTGAGTAATTTTTAAGTTTTTTTTTTGTAAAATTTTGTTGCTTGTGTAATAAATATTGTGGATAGAGTAAGCTTTTCATCACTACTTTTCATTCCAATTAAATTCGTCTTTTTTTTATATATTTTTTTTGATGGAATTCACCTTTTACTGATAGATCAAAACTGGTTCCTTGATCTGTATTGTCTACATAAAAATTTGACAATTTTTGTTACACTTTTTCTAANTAAAATTATACAAAGTTTGAGTAATTTTTAAGTTTTTTTTTTGTAAAATTTTGTTGCTTGTGTAATAAATATTGCGGATAGAGTAAGCTTTTCATCGCTACTTTTCATTCCAATTAAATTCGTCTTTTTTTTATATATTTTTTTGATGGAATTCACCTTTTACTAATAGATCAAAACTGGTTCCTTGATCTGTATTGTCTACATAAAAATTTGACAATTTTTGTTACACTTTTTCTAANGATAGATCAAAACTGGTTCCTTGATCTGTATTGTCTACATAAAAATTTGACAATTTTTGTTACACTTTTTCTAACCATTATGTTTTATGTTTATGCTCATTATGAAATTGTAGATTTTTAGATAGCACTTTGAATTTGCAATTTTATGATGTGTGTTACATTATTAAGAATTTTTTTTTTACAAAAATCTGTAACAAATAATGTGAAACGTATGTTCAATTTCAGTGTTGAATTACCCGTATGCCACACCAAAGTTAAACTCACTATAACATTCTTTACAATAATGTGCTGCTGAAAGTTTGATGATGTGTTTCAAAAAAAATTTTTTTTTTTTGAGAATTCCATTTTGGTTAAAATGAGTTTTTTTTTTGTTAGAGCAGGTGAGAAAGTAAAATGTATTTGTAAGAAAAAGCTTCTGGTTTTCGGTAGTATTTGATCTGATGGTTCCTGTATTTTCTACCATCACTAGAGTATAGTGGCAGCCATGATGATCTCAAAAAGCCATTTTCATTCCTCTTCTTCTGCTCCAAGGCTCAATCCCACAAAAGCCAAGTAGAGAAATGGATGGAAAATGTAGAGAAATGAGACTATTAAGAGAGGACAAATGTCATAATTTTCTCCTCAAAATGAAGTCATAGTCATGAAAATAAAGTGTTCTCAATTGCTTATGGAATCGCCAGAAAATGAAAATCTCGTGAAGAACTCTTCAATGGGACCCCTCTCTCTCTCTCCTGTTGACGATGGAGGACACAGGAGAGGAAAATAGAGATCATCAACTCTGAAAACATGTCAAAACCGCAGGTTCCAAACTCTTGTTAACCTACACCAAATCATGTAATTTGGTAGATAATTACATCATAAATTTTAACAAAAAAAAACTTAGCACAGTCGTAAGCAGGAGATATTTGAGAAGAAAAAAAAATTTCATTGTTATTTGTGTCAGNATTTTGGTAGATAATTACATCATAAATTTTAACAAAAAAAAAACTTAGCACAGTCGTAAGCAGGAGATATTTGAGAAGAAAAAAAAATTTCATTGTTATTTGTGTCAGAAAACGAAATGTAGGTTTTGTCCTGTAAGATCAAATTCAACAAACTTGATTTTAAATATAATTTTTCTATTAGGTTAGTTATTAAAGTTTTTACAATGAAGAGTAGTAGTAGGTATTTTGCCTCAGTAAGAGTCAGTAGTCATGACTCAATCACTCCCTTTGCTGCTGATAAGTTAGACTCACCAGTTAGGGTTAGGTTGTTAGATTTGTTAGGGTTTGTTACTATTTGAACCAGAGGGGTGATTTATATGAATGACTCAGTGACTCAGAGCTTTGAGTCAGCTCGAATAATATAAAAATGAAAATATATAAGTATAATACAAGATTTCAAACTATGAGTTACTGGAGTCATGACTTGAGTGAATGTACATTGCGAGAGTTTACGAGTCACTAGACTGAGTCATGATTCAGTGACTCAATTCTTCACTGATTAAATTACAGAACTGAAGTGATTCTCAAAAAAAAAAAAAATCTGAAGAGACATGACTCAGATTTTGAGTCATGACTAGGAATCAATGAGTGACTGACTCAATCAGGGTGCGCTTTTATCAATTAATGGTAGTTTAGTATAGCAACATTTACTGCTATTTAGCACTATTTGAGAGATTTGCTGCTTAGATAATATTTTATAAATATTTTGGCTTGGAATGAGAAATTTGGACTCAATTGAGGTGATTGATTTTAATTTTAATTAAAGAGTTTGACATTTTGACAATGAATTATGTGAAAGGTTAGTTGGGAATGGTTCCATTTTCTCATCATATTACAGGACCAATTATAGAAATTGGAGTGTAGGTTATGCTTATAATTATTTGTAAGTCGAGTAGTATTGTTGAGAAACCGTTTGAAAATTACTCTAGGTCGCATATTTAAAATAAATTAAATTAAGACTGCATAATTCAAAACAGATTTATCTACAAAATGACAGTATTATGGAATGTTAATTATAAAATACTCACTATTTAAAAATTTTTTGACTAAATAGACTATTTAGCACTAGATGAAATGAAAATAATGAAAAATGGACGCNTAGTATTGTTGAGAAACCGTTTGAAAATTACTCTAGGTCGCATATTTAAAATAAATTAAATTAAGACTGCATAAATCAAAACAGATTTATCTACAAAATGACAGTATTATGGAATGTTAATTATAAAATACTTACAAAATGTTTATCTGAAATTTGAACGAATTAACTAATTGATATTTCAACCAGTTCCACCATCTGATTCTTATTTTTAAGTTTGAAATTTCTGTTTGCTTTTAGCCAGGTGATAGTGTTCGACAAATACGTACTTTCAGAATTACTACGCGCGTATAATGTGTAAAAATGGATTTTTGAGAATTTTTGAGCTTTATCTATAATATTGTCATAAATGTGTGGTAAATTCAAAAATTCAAAATATTTATAATTAAATTTTTCTATAGCACGTGACAACGTTTTGCTTGTAATCAGATAATCATACTACAGATTACAGAATTGATAATTTCCTTCCTAAACTAATTGAATTTTTTTTTAGCTGTTTAAGTATTTTTAGGCAAAGTCATAAAATTTCAAAATTTTCTCAATAGCCGATTTCTTGCTTTTGACATTCTGCAAACGATCCTACAAACGTAATATCACATCGTCCATGCCGAATTAAACGAAAATTGCTTTTCTTAACTAGTAATCCATTGCTCAGTTTAGGTAAATGAATAAATAATTCAAATTTAAATAGAGATTTGAAACTAATTGAATTTAGAAGTTTTGAATTTGCGCAGAAAAAATCAATCTGGAAGAAAAAATTTTTTCAAATTTCCCACACTTTTTTTTTTTTTTTAATTTACGCAATTATACGGAAATATACGTAGAGATTAAAATTTAAAAATGCGTTAATATGGGATTGTAAGCAATTTTACTGCGTACAGTCGAACACTGGGTGATATCATCATTATAATTTTATGTGTCCTTGGTTTAGCTCTATCAATTGGTTTTTGGTTCTTGTAGTTTGATTACATTACACATAAATATAAATGTACATTTTTGTAATGGTTTATATTTAACGTAGTGTTAGAGTAAGTTTATTTAAAAAAAAATTTGTAAAATGGTATCATCTGGGTGTGGGCAAACACACCCATGCGGCGTCGCATGTCGAATGAGGTTGCGCACCTTAGGTTGGAGCATGCGCTCAGCGCATGCTTCAACCATAGTACGTCCTCGTAGTATTTGCATTGGATAGGGTTTCAAGTCAGATGATTATCCAAAAACTCTAAAATTTAACACTATTTAAAAATTTTTTGACTAAATAGACTATTTAGCACTAGATGAAATGAAAATAATGAAAAATGGACGCACCCCATAGTATTTTCAATCTCAGTCATTTCTGATTTGACTATTAGTCAACAATATATTAATAATACCCGTATGAATCTTTTGAATTTTTTTAAATTAAATTTTCTTCAGTTGGTTATATAAATATGAGAGTATAGAAAAGCAACAAATCCAAAAAGGTTTGTCGATGAGAAATTGATGAAAAGTAGTTTGTTCGTATGAGATGAATACAAATACTCAATTGAATTCTAATAATTTGGCATACCTTTTTTTTTTGAAATCCTAGTGTAAATTCTCTTTATATTTTTGTGAGTGTTGAAAGAAACAGGAGTCAAGTGAAGCGTGTCAGAGGTATNCCTAGTGTAAATTCTCTTTATATTTTTGTGAGTGTTGAAAGAAACAGGAGTCAAGTGAAGCGTGTCAGAGGTATATTTTTTTTTTCTTCTTCTTCTTTTTCTTATTCTCTGAATAGAATTCACATTCCCTATGCCTATGGATTGAANCCTAGTGTAAATTCTCTTTATATTTTTGTGAGTGTTGAAAGAAACAGGAGTCAAGTGAAGCGTGTCAGAGGTATTTTTTTTTTCTTCTTCTTCTTTTTCTTATTCTCTGAATAGAATTCACATTCCCTATGCCTATGGATTGAATTTTGAAAAAAAAAAGGGTTCTGAGAAGATGAAGGCATTTATCATCTCTCAGAGACTCTCATGTCTTTACACTTCTCACAGTCCCGTTTTTCATCACTTGTACCGAAAAGTTATGATCCTAGCGTGCGGTTTCTGGATTACTTTACGATTAACATGATTTCTTCCAAGTGGGTTTTTCCATAGTCAATTTTGCAAGGGAAGTTTAACCTCATCTATCTCTGTCAGGAAGGAAAGATTTTTTAAACCAATGCCAAGTGGTGAGAAACCATATTTGGAGGATCAGGGTTGCCAAGGAACGAAAAATTCCTCCAATACAAAACTAAAGAAAGAAGAAAAAAAAAACTATGGTACAATGGGAAATGTAATCACTACAGGACAGGGTTTAAAACTTACAAATTCTATACATATTTCAATGTTGTTTTTTTTAATCATTTCTAGTTGAAAATGAGATTTTTTTTTTTTTTTTTTTTTTTTGTGTGTGTGTGTTAAGTGAAATTATACTGTAGGTCTAAAAATTGGATCATTTTGAGTTAATATTAAACTAAAATTAACATAAAGATGGAAATACCTTAAAGTTTCAAGGTGTTATGTTTATTTCTAACTTGGTAGTAGTAGTCTCTAGTCTCTACGTGTATGTTTTTTTTTTTTGAGTCTTATTCTATTGAAGTAGTGAATAGTACTGGTTAGTAAAAAATCGATTAAAATGTTTGAGAGTGCTATTGTAAATGCGCTGGCGCTTTCAACTTCTTCTGTCGCTTCTCCTCGTCTCATAGCACTTTGAAAAGGATTGTTTTTTTTTCTTCTTCTTCTTCTTCTTTTTCTTTCTTTAGGAGTAAAAAGAAAGTCCTAAAATGGAGTCCAGCGGAAACTCTTTTCTTAATCGATTACAAAGAACAAGAAAAAGTTTTTTTATATTCTTTAACCCGTGGTTGGTATCTAAAACTTTAGAATTTAAAGATGAAAAAGATAGGTTTTTTTTTTATAAAATTAGTTTTTTAGTTTAAGTTTTTTAGTTTTTTAGGTTTAGGTTTAGGTTTAGGTTTAAAATTTGGAAATATGAATTTTTACAATGTTTATATGAACTCTGAATAGAAAATGAAATGATATTTTATTTTCTTGTGTTGATATTTAGAAGATAGTTTTGATGTATGTATTTGTAATTTCAGTGACTGGTTTTAATAAGTGATTTTTAAGACGAAATGAATTGAAGAACTTACCACTAAAAGTCTCAACAAAGTGTTATTTTGCGAGATGTATATAGTGGTCTTAATGGACTTTGGTCACAGAGTATTTTTCTTTTTCTTTTAATCTTTGTAGAAAATCAGTAAAAGACACTTTTTTTTAGGTTTAATCATCTTTAGACTTAAACTCTTAGCAAAGAAGCTGACGGAGACAGTAAAGTTTTTGAGAATTTTTTTTTTTTTTTTTTTTTTTTTTTTTTTTCTTGGTCTGTGTATGATAAGGGGAAATTACATCTTCTGTCCCTAAGGAAGATTGATTAAGTGGCTGAAGGGCTAAATCCAGTGTCAGTTGAGTTATTTTTATTCCCTAAAGAGTAGAAAAAAGTAAAAAATGTCAAAAATAAGTTATTCTAACTTCTATTTTGGAAAAAATAAATAATTATTATTTCAATTTATGTCAAATGAGTTGAGATCTTTGGTGNTATTTTGGAAAAAATAAATAATTATTATTTCAATTTATGTCAAATGAGTTGAGATCTTTGGTGTTAATGTGTTAGTTTTTCTTGGTAAGATTGATACACATTGAGGTTATATAATTTCAAAATTGAGAGGGTTAAGGAAAATCAAAAAAATCAAAAAAAAAAAAATAATCAAAATTTAATCCGCTTTAGCTTTAGTTGAATCTTTTGAACCTTTTGAATTGAAGTTGATTCCAGTTGCACTCAAGTGCATGTTTTTTTAAATTTGATATATACTCTCGAACCAAATAGCATTGAGCCCTCAAAGTTCTCGCCGCGAGATTTTTTGTTTTTTCTTTCGAGATGTGCGCGTCTTCTCATTTAAACTTTTAGGTGGTGAAGTTAAAATTTAATCCTTAATTCAGATAAGTCTTATTTTTTATTTACATTTACCTTGCCACCAAAAATTCAAAAAGACAGTGTTAAAGGTAAAAACCATTTCTAATTAAATTGAAGGAGAGTGTACAAGGAGTTGGGCGGGAGACATCTGATAGCAAGAAATTTCTAGAAAAAATTGGAATTAAAAATGTGATTCAGGCAACTGCTATAGCATGTCAACGTATCAAAGGTGTTACTTGCGCCACATTAAAGACTTCCGAGACACAAGATAAAAAATTTTTGATGTAATGAAAATCAAAAATGAAAGAAATGTAGGGAAATTCTTTTAAATGATACACAAATCCAAAACTCAAAAATATGAAAAGAAATATTGGATTCGCGAGATAGATTAATTGAAAGAAACGGTGAATTAACCAAATCTACCCAAAATCCTGTTCTAAAATTAGAAAATTCTATTTATAGCAATATCTGTGTAGAAATTTTTGAAACTCTGGACGACATGTCGTTCAAAGAGTAAATCACAATACAATACAATTGATTGACTGCCGCACACAACTCAAATTTTGAGATGTTTGTTTGGAAAATTGTCATATGCGACTCACGCCGAGGGCTCAATGCTATTTGGTTCGAGAGTATATATATATATTTTTTTTTTGTATTATTTGTTCTGGTTCTGAAAATTTGTGCTAATCGTGAGGCATCAGAATGTGAGAATAATAAGAAACCAGTTTTTTTTTTTTTTTTTTTTTTTTGCGCCATGAAAGGACATATGAAGAAGGAGAGCTTTTTTTTTTTTTTTTTTTAAATTTATGAAGACTCGAGAACTTATATATATGCTCCTACAGAATCTCAATTATTAAAATTCATCATTCAAACTCATGTAGGGAAAAGTAGAAGTTGTCCATATTTATTCTCATTGTTAGATCCAGGAGTAACAATAGAAGGAGGATCTGTGTCCAGTATATGATATCTTTTTGGATACAAATATTAGTATTATTATTATACAAAAAGTTTCTATTTCATAACTCGTTTTTTTTTTTATTTTATTTTTTTTATTTTTGATAACATGCACTTTCTCAAGGTGTTCGTTTGCTCTGCTCTCCTGCGGTTCTTTGTATTTTTTTAATACTCAAACTCGTTTTACATAGAAAAAGTAAAAAAAAAAATAATAAAGAATATGTAATTTCTTTGTGTTGAATTTAATCACAGAATTTAATAATAATATGAATTTAAACGCACTCCAAGGGATGAAAATTATAATTGTTTGAAAATTTTTAACTTGTTGTTCTCTCTGTGATTATCACTCAAGTCTTTTTCTCTCTTACCGTTTAAAACAATTGATTTTAAGGCTATTATTATATGAAAATGATAGATTTTTTTGTAAAGATAAGGCACTGGAGGACTTGAAAATGTAAATGTAAATTAAAAATTAAAGAACGTGAGAGTCATTTTAATAAAATGAAAATGAAAATAGCAGAAGTTAAGATCGATCAAAATGAAAAAAAAANACAATTGATTTTAAGGCTATTATTATATGAAAATGATAGATTTTTTTGTAAAGATAAGGCACTGGAGGACTTGAAAATGTAAATGTAAATTAAAAATTAAAGAACGTGAGAGTCATTTTAATAAAATGAAAATGAAAATAGCAGAAGTTAAGATCGATCAAAATGAAAAAAAAAGACACAAGGAGACGATGTATAAGCAATTTAAAAATTTAATGAAATGGTCTATTATATCTTTGGATATATTGTGACTTTTTTTCTTTTGTTTTAATTGGTAGGGGGAGATTTTTTTTTTTGAAGATTCAAATAATTCAAATCATGAATGAAGTTTCAATTTTTGAATCTAATTCAAAGGATTAAACTTTTGAATTTCTGTATTTTCCTGTAACATTACTAAAAACATCCATTAGATACCATTTATGTAAATATTGATACTCAATAATTGAAGAATTAATAGTAAATTTTTTGGTATTGGAAATAGAAACTAGTGTACGCTCTTAGNAATAGTAAATTTTTTGGTATTGGAAATAGAAACTAGTGTACGCTCTTAGCAGTATTTAGCAAATTTAGTATAGTGCTATTTAGTGCTATTTAGTCCTATGGACCGTTGCTACTAAATAGCACTCTGCTAAATTAAAAATTTTTGAAACATTTGGTACTGATTATTGGCAATTGTAGGATATAAAAATTTCAAAAAAAAAATTTTTTTTTTGTAATTAGTACTATTTAGCACTATTTCGCGTTATTTTCACTAAAAACTGCTATTTAGCGCTAAACAAGTTGAATTTAGCGCGCTAATGGGTGAACCCTGATAGAAACTAGTCATGTTTTTTTTAATATTTTTGCTTTCTTAACCACAATCTAACTCGTGTAGTAACCTTATATTAGTTAGAAGAAGAAAGATGAAAAANATATTTTTGCTTTCTTAACCACAATCTAACTCGTGTAGTAACCTTATATTAGTTAGAAGAAGAAAGATGAAAAATTTACTACGGCGTCCAATCATAGAAAGAAAGTAAAAAAGTACAACTGATTTTGAGTTTTGATGATTTGTTTCTGAGTGGTATGTAATTAATTTAATTGTTTTTGTAGTTTCTGGCTCATTCTTGGTTCTGCTCTTGATCTTTGAGATGATTTTGATTTTAGTATTCACTAGGCAAAAACAAAACAAAAAGAAAAGGTTGTAATTATTAAAATCTCTGAGGAGAAACAAGTCTCAAAATTTCTTCTTATTTATGATTAAAATCAAAAATTATTATGAAACTAAAAAGTCCAAACACGAGAGAATACAATAGGATTTCCTCAAGATTTTTTTTTTTTTTTTTCCTTCTCCTCCGTCATGTTCTCCGTCACTGTTTATTTTAGAACTCTTATTTTAGTCTAGTAGAAGTTGAAACGGAGAAAAATTGAAAAGTAACTTCCGCTCGTGAATCAATGTGTTGATTGAGATAAAAAAAAAGGTCCATTAAAACTCGATTACTTAGGATCGTTAAAGCACTTCTCAGACATAAAACTCAATTTTTTTATATAAATTTTCACAGGTATTATTGTTACGCNTTGATTGAGATAAAAAAAAAGGTCCATTAAAACTCGATTACTTAGGATCGTTAAAGCACTTCTCAGACATAAAACTCAATTTTTTTATATAAATTTTCACAGGTATTATTGTTACGCAAGAAGGTCTTTCGTGCATACTTTCGTAGTTGTAAAATTTAATAAAAGTAGTGATAATGTTTATTTTTTTTTTGATTTATGAGTATTAGATAAAAATTTTACAAAATTCAAAAAAAAATTTTTTTTTTCAAAATTAAAAAAAAATTTTTTTACAAAATTAAAAAAAAAATTACAAAATTATGAAATTTTTTAATTATTCTTGATCTTTACTAAAGATTCTTTAGTAAATATAAAATATGAACTATAAAATGTGGAATTTGGAATATCTATGAAACATGATAATATCAAATTGTGGTAGACGTAGATTCTAATGAGTTTGATAGATTTAAAGAATGCAGAAGTAGAAGTATTATTTTTGCATGGCTTTTGCCAATTGCATAGACAGTGATTTATAAGTATAAGGCTTGTTTAATTTATGGAAATTTTTCTATAACTTGACTCTCCCAGATTGCTGAATGAGTTACGATAGATTTAGAATATACCGTGGAAAAAAAAAAAAAACTCAAGTAAAATATTTTTTTTACATAATATTTATTATTACTAAATTGACTAGTATGTATTAATCTATTGAAGTAAATGGTGAAATGGATTTTATAATTCACTGAATGATAAATATTTAATTTTATTATTATTATTTTTTTTTTTTTTGACAAATTATTGTGTTATAAAATGAAAAGTGTTGAGTTTGGTAAATTTTTTGTATTATAAAATAAAAAGTTTTGAGTTTGTGAGAAGCACTGTTAGTGGTAAAAGTAGGGGGTTGAATGAAGTGAGTGGAGGTCTTAAGTTTTACTTATTAGGTATTTGATGGACCAATAGTCATAAAAATTATTGTTAATAGCTCCTCAAACGGCGATTTTATCACGTTTTAAAAGAAAGTAAAAACAGAGTTTTCCATTTCCTTTGACTTGGTTTTTATGTCCCGTTGGAAGAGACGGCCGAATGGAATAGGGTTCATAAATATACTCCTACAAGACTTTACTTTCATACTTTTCATACTTTATATTTTTTATATGCAGAATTTTTTTTTAATTTTTTTTTAACTAAAATACCATTGAAAATTTAAAGAATTTTATATAATATTTGATTTATTTTTTTTTCTATTGTTGTTAGTTGTAATAGTGATATAGTTGATCCATGTGGGAAAGGTTGAAGTGTGTTAGTTTCAGTGTTCGCCAAATCCCCACTTTTGACACTTGTCCCCCGGGGGAATGGGGATTCCGGGGATTATGAGGTTTTTGGGGATACCGGGGGACTAAAAATAGTAATAATGAGCCAAATTCAAATTTGTTGCGGAAATTCAAATTTAATGTCTGGTCGATTTTAATTCATACTTTTAGTTTTGGATTGATTCGAATTTAAAGTAGTTTTGATTATTATTGTGTACTCCAGTTTTGACTGAAACATACCTTCAGATTAGTAATTTATTGTTTAATTACTACACTTTCAGTGATATCTTTTATACTAATTAAAATGTCAGAAGTAGGAGGAAGAAAGAAATCTACCAGGGTAGGTGAAGTCCAACAGAAACAAAGCTTCCGCAAAAAAGTAGGCAAATGTTTCATGTGTCACTGGCTCACCTTCCTGGCTCTGGATCACATTGTAATTGCTTTTTATTTCTTTAGACAAAACGCGGATTCTTCAATAAAATTATTACAGTATTTTACCTTTTTTTTTTTTTATAAAAATTTAAAATTTTCCGCCTTTTTTTTTATATAAAAATTTAAAGTTTTCCGTCTATTTTTAATTCTCCCATTAATCCCCAGGGGATTTGAAATCTTCTCCCCCGGGATCCACAGATTTCCCCACCCCCAAATCCCCAGTTCCCCTGGGGGGATGGCGAACACTGGTTGTGTTGTTCAGTGGTTTGTTGATATTTATTATGAAGTTGACAAAATAGTAAACGAAGTTAGCGCTAAAGCGCTTTCATTCAGAACTTTTTTTTGGCTCGTGCCTACAAGCAGAGACTCAATTTATTTCCATTGATCGTCTTAATTTATTTTTATTTTTATTTATTTTTTTTTGGGAGGGGTTTTGGGTTTTGAAAAGAAAATAACTTTTTTCTATATTTTCTCTTCGTGCTTTGGATAGGATAAAATTGGCTTAGAAAATTCAAAAAAAAAAAAAGTTTTTTTTTCTTTTTTTTTCTTTTTTTTTTTAATTTAGAAATGTACGAGTAGAAGACGTCGTAGATTTTGGCAACATTATGATACTTTTTTAGACTTGCGATTAAGAGCTCTGAAAAAGATTCAAAGAGTCCGAATATTATGGATTTTTTTTTTCTTATCTGAAATTCAGTAGTGACAAAAATATGGATTTTTTTTTCTTACCCGAAATTCAGTAGTGACAAAGTTTCTGAATCCAAGATTTCATGAAACTGGACTTTTTTTTTTCTGTTGAGAGGAGTTAGAGAAATGCTCCAGTTCTAGATGGTTTTTTTTTTTTTATTTATTCTGTGCAGATGTAAATCGATAGGTGAGGAAAAGAGTAAAAATGTCAAAAAAACTTGTATCAATTGTTATCACAGAGCAATTGATAAGAAAAAACTTAAAACTGGTTGTGTTGTGTTTAACTAAACTCCAGAGTGACATAATGTAGAAAAATATGAATTATAAATTATATCTGAAATAATTTACTAATTATATAATATAATTGTGATTATAATAATATAAGATGTTTAAATTTATAATACGTATAGTTGATGGAATATAAATATAAATACAAAAACAAGATATATGTAAACATAACTTAAGAAAATCACCTAATACATATCTGGTAGTTAATGATTATTAATATTAATATTACTAACATAAATTGCAATCANTATAAATTTATAATACGTATAGTTGATGGAATATAAATATAATACAAAAACAAGATATATGTAAACATAACTGACAACAAAGTAAGAAAATCACCTAATACATATCTGGTAGTTAATGATTATTAATATTAATATTACTAACATAAATTGCAATCACTTACATACCAAAATAATGATTTATTTGATCAGATTTTGTTGTTTTGATTATAATTTTTGTATCAAAAGAGAAATTTCTTACGTAAAGTTATGAAAATCAGCTGTGTTGGTTGAAATTTAGGATTTAGTAGTGAAATTTTTAGGATTTTGTAGAATCTCCAATTTCTTCCATAATTATTTCCATAATTTTTTGCTATGTATTATTGTCTTGATGAATTTGAATAGTATGATTATTTTTTTAGTATTTAACATCTAGTTAACTCTTTCACTTGAATTGTAAGTCTTAAAATTTTTAGATTGGAAATTTCAATTTGGAACTAACACTTTATAGATCATTCTCACTTAATTTATTCTCACCTGGTAACTTTTTGATACACTACACCATTAGTTGTGTACTTTTTTTTTAAATTTCTTCTTTTGGTTAACAATACAAAGTCAGATTGGGAATTATGTTTAATTAGACATGTAACTAGATAAGAAAAGTGGGTAAATCTGTAGATAAGAAATTATAGAAAGTGAAAATGGAAGGAAAGAAAAAAGTACCAAAATGGCTCCTTTTGTTATACACCAGAATGAGAGATATAGAGAGAAAAAAAGGACCATGATACTATCCATAGGTCTTTAAGGGTTTTATAACAGGGTCCCTATATAAGGACCCTCATATATCTTTTTTCTTTAAAAAAAAAAAGAAAAAGAAAGAGTTTTATGATGGTGGGGAATCAGTGCGAAAATAAATGCAAAACTTTGGCGCTGTATAGAGTTGACATTTAATGTGTAAACGTTTCATTCAGTTGAGTATAAANATAGAGTTGACATTTAATGTGTAAACGTTTCATTCAGTTGAGTATAAATAGTTGAAGTTAAATTCTCTACTTAAGATTCAAGTTGTATAGATTTGCAAATAAATAAGAGGTTTTCAAACGATTCAATGAAATGAGGATTTCAAGTTTACTTTTAAGGTAAAAAAAATAAGTGAAAAGTAAAAATATTTGAAATTATCTAAAAAATAGAAGAGGGATGTTTTTGATTGTTGAATTTTGAATTTTGAATTTTGAATTTTGGACCCTTTGAGTGGATTGTTTTAAGTTAGTGAGAACAAACCGTATGATTAACGAAACATGTACCTTCATTTCACAACTCTATTTTTCATAAGTGGTATTTGCATAATAGGGCAGATAGGTGTCAGAATATAATTAAATAGATAATTCTTAAAAATGAGAAATCATTTTTGACAGAGTCATTTCTTCTATTCTGTCACCCGTTTTCTTCTTTATAAATAATAAGATTCCCTGGGAATTTCAAAAGAGACAGAATCATAAATTACTAAAAAAAAAATTTTTTTTTTTACTATTTATCTTCCTTACATTACTTAATAAGGAACTCGTCCTCGCACTTTTCATTGTGTATCTCATTACACTATGAACCAATGAGGAGGGATTCATTTCCATCATTTTATACTTATAACCCTATAGTCCTAGTCCTAAACTCTTGGAGAATGAAAATTTAAAAAGTTTTTTTTTTTTTAACAATTGTATACTTTTTTTTTTTTACTTTTACGAGAGTCTTGTATTAATTTTTTAGAGATGGAGTCATACCGTTTTGTCATATCTTTAAAATTAAATAAGAATTGTTGAAATGACATGATAAATACTCATAACTAAAACTTAAATTTCCTTTCATTTTACTTATTATTATTATNGAATTGTTGAAATGACATGATAAATACTCATAACTAAAACTTAAATTTCCTTTCATTTTACTTATTATTATTATTATTATGCAATACCTAAGAGAGTAATTTGGCATGTAGTTTTTTTTTTTTTTTTTCTGATGGGAGGGAGGGTCAAGGTGTCTATATGTAAAATACAGTACTTATTCAAAAATATTCAAAAATACAGTGGAGTCTAAAAATTTTTTTTGTTGAGTTGTTGTAAATCGGTGTTCTTTTGAGACTTCTTGTGGTAAAACGAAGGTTTGGTAGTTTGTTTTTAAAAAGCAACAACTAGTGATTCGAGTGGAAAGTGTGTAAAAAAAAATTGGATACTCTGTAGATATTTTTACCTGAGTGTGAGACTATGTTAAATATTCAGTAGTTGGCAATTAAATCAATTAGAAAGGAGTAGAAGTAGATTTATGCATTATGCATCAGGAATTATAGTTTGAAATAANTTAAATCAATTAGAAAGGAGTAGAAGTAGATTTATGCATTATGCATCAGGAATTATAGTTTGAAATAATAATAGCATTGGTGCTTGGGGATTTTCGACTCATTGTTGTCCAAATGGGCGAAAAAATAGACAAACCGGAGGCAAAAAAATGTCTGGAAGGATAGGAGGAATTAAAGTAATTTGAAATTACTTGATTCTTGACATGACATCCGTCAGGAAAGGTCATGAATTATTCAACAATACTAAGAGATCACTTTTAAAATAAGAATAGAAAGAGAGATCAAAAGTGAATGAAAGTTTTTTTTTTTTCAATAGCATCGTTATTATGAGTTTTATAATGGATTTGTGTAAATAATAATAATTTTGCGGATTATTTTATTAAAAAACAAAGTAAAAAAAAATGTTAAAAAAAGTAAAAAAAAAGTAAAAAAAAAAGTAAAAAAAAAATGTAAAAAAATGTAAAAAAATTTTTTACATTTTTTTTTTTACTTTTTTTTTTTTTATTTATAAATTTTATAATTCAACGAAATATAATGATGTTTTTTTTTTATAAATTAATTTGAGTTAGTGTGTTAGGTCGGTTAAGAGACGATTTTGATTTATGTGAGCGGTTAACGACAAGGGATAAATGTCAATGTGATTAACCCTTTACCCTAATAATTTACGATTTGTTTGTTTTAGTAGTAGTCTTCATTGTTGTAAGACTCAAGGTTTTTTTGTTTGATTTTTATGATTCATGTTATTACTCTTTTATTAAAGTGGTTAGAGACGTTAGGTTCATAACCTCTAGTAGAACATTTGCAAACTTTTTTTTTTTTTTTTTTTTTTTTTTGCAAAAAAAAANTGGTAAATTTTTATTACTTCATAAAATCCTCCTTCAACTGATAGTAAAAATAAAATGTGTGTTGTTGATCTTTTGATCTCGTCTAGGAATGGTAATTCACACATTCTTGAAAAAAATTTTTTTTTTTTTTTTGCAAATTTTTGTAGATCAATAAGAAAATTGGATTTTTTTTTCTTCTTCTTCTTCTTGTAAGCTTTGAAACAAGAAGAAAATCGGTTGGGTGGATATTTGTATTTTTGAAATTAGAAAAGAAAGAAAAAGAAATAAAATGTAATCAAGTCAAAAGCGTTTTTGCACATTTAGTTTTATTTCCAATTCTTTTTTGAGATATCCATCAATCCAGTTTGGATTGAATGGAAATTGGAAACCTGTATAATTCACTCGTATCATGTCATTTAAGCATTTGAGTTTCATTTTCTTAAGATATTTAAACGATTTTTTTATATTTCGATTTTCAATTTCCAACTAATTGTATTTTAATTTGCTAAAGAGCATTTTTTTAAAAATTGATAATGGAAGCAGAGATTTAGATGAAAACAATCTGAATGTAGTAACTAATTCAATATAAATGTATGATATTTCAAATTTTTAAATGACGTTTAATTACAAAAAATTTGCAATAATAAGATTAATTTGCAAATTTTTTTTTTTTTTAAACTTTGCCGATTATTTATTTGCAAATTGAATTCCTTTTGTTAGGGTTTGTAGAATGAAGCGTATTAGTAAGATAATTATACAAATCTTATCAATATCAATGAAGTCTATTTTCCTAGCCTCTCCTCACTAAAGCTTGAGATAACAATAAGAATNTCTATTACTTTTGTTAGGGTTTGTAGAATGAAGCGTATTAGTAAGATAATTATAACAAATCTTATCAATATCAATGAAGTCTATTTTCCTAGCCTCTCCTCACTAAAGCTTGAGATAACAATAAGAATNACAAATCTTATCAATATCAATGAAGTCTATTTTCCTAGCCTCTCCTCACTAAAGCTTGAGATAACAATAAGAATCCCTACAGTTAGTAGTGTTAGACTCATGTATATATATTTTTTTTGGCAATACATAAGGGGGTTTTTTTCTCATCTCCATCCCAAAACTTCATCTGGTCCTTCTGATCTCTAAAGAGAACTGAGCAGATCTCATCATCACAGAGAACATGATGGCCGCCACGCAGGCCAAATTCACCTTAACCCTTTCACTTTGCCAAAAAAAAAANATCATCACAGAGAACATGATGGCCGCCACGCAGGCCAAATTCACCTTAACCCTTTCACTTTGCCAAAAAAAAAACTAAAAAAAAAAAAACTCTTATGTAATCTCCTCTTTCAAACCCATTGAATCTTCCCCTCCCAAAAAGTGTATGTATATACTCATACTCTCTTCGCTCCGTTGTTGTTCCGTTTGAACTTAAGTTACAACTTTCTCATAACTCTTAACAATAATAATAATAAGACAAATTCATAAGAATTGGATAATCATCAGGGACAAATCTCTTGAAAGTCTTCTAATGCTAACCTTTAACTTTATTAAGAATAAAAATCATTCAATTGAACTGAATTAAAAATCTTTTATTTATTAGTATATTTCGATGTCAGTTTATATAATTACAAGATCAAATTATCATCCCCTAAGACTAGTACAGTGCACGACGTTTATAAGGGCATCCTTTATAAAAACATAGTTTTGCGGGTTTGGTTTGCTCTAATGCATTTAGCATGGGACATTAACGCCTTATAAGAACAACGTATATAAGAGCAAAACGGTTATAAGAACTACTTTTTGCTGGGTAATTTTTGAAACGGGAGTTGGATATAAGAACAAAAGTCAAAACTCAAAGAAAAATAATCTTTTTACATCTTCAATTTCTAAAAGTACCACTTGAAATCATTTCAGTTGAAATGTCGTTCTTGTAAAGTCTTTACAAAACTTTAAATAAGAATTAAACAATTGCAATTTTTGACGAAATTGTCGACGATAATTAGTATAGCCGATAACTTTGTTTAAGATTTTTACTATAGTATAGATTTTCTTTTTATAAATTTTGAAAAAAAAAAATTCTTTTTGCCATGTACTTTCTATAAGAACATCCTGCTCTTATAAGCGTTGTAAGAACAAACGGTTATAAGAGCAGCATTTCCAGGCGACGAAGNTTGTAAAATCTTTACAAAACTTTAAATAAGAATTAAACAATTGCAATTTTTGACGAAATTGTCGACGATAATTAGTATAGCCGATAACTTTATTTAAGATTTTTACTATAGTATAGATTTTCTTTTTATAAATTTTGAAAAAAAAAAATTCTTTTTACCATATACTTTTTATAAGAACATCCTGCTCTTATAAGCGTTGTAAGAACAAACGGTTATAAGAGCAGCATTTCCAGGCGACGAAGGGAAGCTCTTATAACCGTCGTGCACTGTAATAGAGGTTATTTTTTATTTATTTTTTTGTTAAAGTTAACCAAATAAATTTACGAGTATCTGCTGAAGTATTTATAAATATCATTTTCAAACTGTGTATTGAAGATATTGAAGAAGGTTCATGGAGAGTATGATATTGGTTGATTATTTCAGAATTTAAATGTTTTGAATTTTACTGATGATTGTTTGTTGGAGAGTTGAATTAGTCTATGAAATAAAAGGGTTAATTAGTTTTAATTTGTTAAAAATAAAGAATAGTTTTTTATAATGCTGATATAAGTTTTTGGTAATGTTTATATACTATTACATTTTAACAAGTTTGTAATTCGTTTCGACAATTTTTTTTTTTTTTTTTTTTTGCGTATGAATTGCGTATGAATTGCATAATCGTAAGTTTGAGTAGAGTTATATAAGATTAGTCTAATCGAAAGTGGTAATAAAGCATCTCATTTAAACAGTAGATGACCACTTATGATAAGAATTAAGAGCGTTAATACCCTCATTAGCCACTACTTGAGCCGAGTTTTTCCATACCAATATACAAACCATGAGAACAAGGTTATAAAAATATCATAAAACTTGTAAAGAGCTTCCGCTGTTTTTTTTTTTTTTTTTTTTTTTTTTTTTGGTTTTATATTTATTTACCCTAACGGATAAAAAGTACTAATGTAACTTAATCAAATTTATATCTTCTCACCTGTAATTTGCAATAGAATTAGAAGTTTAGGAATTAATTTTTTTTTTTTAAGGTTTTGCTTCTTTTTTTTAAAGGTTTTGCTTTTTTTTTTGTTTGAGTCGGGTGGGGTTGAAATCGGATGGTGGGACACAATAGGACATGAAAGGAATTGAAAACTTCTACTTTTTTTTCCATCACTTTTCTCTACTTTCACTCATTTCCTATTCACTACACGTCTACATTTTATCCGACACATTTGGAATGTGAAAATTTTTTTAAATTCTCATCGTCAAGACCTATTCACAAGGGAAATGATTTTGAGAAAGAGTCAATTCTGTATTCTGAACATCCCGTTGCATTTGAAACAAAGGTTTTTTTTTTTTTTTTTTTCTTTTTTCTTTTTTTTTTTAAGGTTCCTGAGAAAAGAGATTCAGGGTCCATAAAAATCCAATATCACTCACCCAGATTATGAGTTTTTTTTACAAGAATTTTTCTACAATTATTCTAAACGATACAATTTCAGAAGCAATCTTTTACTTTTTTAAGCCGACGGCTTAACCTTCATAATATATATAGGTTGTGAGAACTGAAAACTGAATAGTTAAAAATATACTGTATTTTATCGAGTACATGTCTCTTATGTGAGTAGAAAAATTATATATCATATTCTCTCTCAGTGAGGAGTCAAGCTGAATTTTTTATTTAATATATGTAAAAATTGTACAGCTATTATCCGAACATTTGAGGTAACATTACTGAAATTTGAAATTTGAACTTGAAATCTTGGAAATTAAAGGAGGTCTTTTGGATTTAGATGAAATATGCTCTCTTTTAGGGTTTTTTTTTTTTTTTCAAGGTGGAGGTCAGTCTATTGTAAATTGACTGTGGCTACACGGTTTTCTTTTGATTAGTCAAGGTTTCTTTAGGTAGACTTTACTGCTCAAATTCATTCGAAAAATAGAAGAAATTTTTTTTTTTTTTTTTTTCAAAATGAAAAGGGTGAGTCTTAAGGGTTAAAAAAGTAGGGTGACTTATATTTCTTTTGTTCTGGTTCCTCTCATCTTTTCGCTTTGTCAAAGAATGACACGACGGTCCACTAACGGTACTTGTACTCTGTAGATAATCTTCTAACCACTAAATTTTCCTAATGATTTTTTTTTGTATACAATTCAAAACTTAAGACTTACTCGCTATGAAAGTAAATGATGCAAACAAAGTCCATAATATTATCCATAAGTTACAAAAAAAAAAAAAAAAATTTCATCAAACCTAATGAGAAGGAATAGGTGAAAATTTCAAACATTATATTCACTTATGATTAACTGAACACTACTCAACCGGAAATAGGTTTTATGAGATTCATCAAAAAATTTTAATATCAAAAGTCAGTATACGTCCTTAGGAGTATATAGGAATTTAGCATAGCGCTATTTACTGCTATTTAGCGTTATGGACCGTTGCTGCTAAATAGGACTCTGCTAAATTAAAAAATTTTGAAACATTTGGCGCGGAATATGATTTAAAAAAAAAAGGTAAACAAGTAAAGAAATTTTAAAATTTTAAAATTTTAAAATATAGTAAAGCCAATTCAGGTAATTAACTTAAACCTTGTTATCAAACTGATTATTGGCAATTGTGGGTTATAAAAATTTCAAAAAATTTTGTAATTAGTTACTGTTTAGCACTATATCGTGCTATTTTCGATAAAACTGCTATTTAGCGCTAAGCAAGTTGAATTTAGCGCTAAAGGGCGAATCCTGTCAAAAGTAAATGGGGTTTTGTTAACTTTCACTTACGGCTAACTTTCGTAAAGTTAATTTTAGCCTAGAAACTAGAAACTAGAAACTAGAAACTCGAAACTAGAAACTCGAAACTCGAAACTCGAAACTCTAGTTGGTAAACTTACAAATGAAATCACTAATTTAAAAAAATATAACCCAGATTCTATGTTGTTTCTCCTTAGTTATTGTATGAGAATGATACGGAGGACGTTTGAAAAGTACTTAAATTTAAAAAATTCGCGCCTACGAACCAAAAATCCTATTTAGTAGTAGTGTAAGTTGTAAGTTGTCGTTTTGAATATTCTACTCAAAGAAACTATGTTAGGATTTCATGAGCTTAGTCCTTAAGATTAGTTAATGGAGCAAGAGGTGTTTAGTTTTGAGGTTAGGTTGTCTGGTAAGATTAAGCAGGAAGAAATGAAGTGAAGAAGGAAATCATAATGAAGTGGCTTAAGTTTTTGAGTGTTTTAGTAGTCATGAGGACAAAGTCTTTAGCCCTTAGAAACTCAGTGGTTGTAAAACACTCATCATTCTCATGACGGAGATGATTAAATGTCAGGACAGAGACGAATAATCCATCCTATGACTCGTAAAATTCTCATAACGAATTTCAAATTTCCATACCCCCTTTTCTCCCTTACCCCCTCTGACTTTCTCTCTAAGCTTTTCTAAAAAATCTCATTTCCTAGAATCCTCATCTCTATTATTCAGAAGCTCATCTTATTTTTTTTCTTCTTCTTCTTTCTTCCCTCTTGAGGCCGGGCTGCTACCCGAGAAATTTGCAACTTTGGAATTTGAAAAGGGTCGGTTTTCCATATTCTCTGAGTCTAATCCACTCCTCTGCAAGACAAATGTGACACTTTAATTATTTCCAACTCCAGTTTTCTATTCAGAAGAGCAAGCGTCTGTTGGATAATTTGAGATTCATTTTAAAAAAGAACCAGACGAGACTCATTTCCTTTGCCTACGGAGGAGAAAGTTTCCAATCCACTTTCACTTTTTATAAGAGAAAACGAGACCTAATGGGCCTCATTTCCAATTCAATTTTATTCAAAGCACATGGGACAGGAGGATAATGGGATTCTGTTAATCTCCTTTCGAACAAAACAACCAAACAGGGTTGGGAATTTTTTTTTTTTTTTTTACATTACAAGGTTTTTAATAACTATAAATTTTTACCTGTCCAGAAGAGTCATTTGAGTGAGAATAGTCATGATACATTTCGGTCACTTCCATTTCTAAACTGACAGTCATGACTCATTTGGGCAGGATGACTCTGTAGAAATAGGAAGTGACCGTTGAGTCATGACAGCAGTGACTTATATTTAGCAGAGTCACTGCTGTCATGACTCAACGGTCACTTCCTATTTCTATGCTGAGTCAGTGTCATGAATGAGAAAGTGACTCAGTCATGAATCAATGACTTATTTGGGCAGGATGACTACTGAATCTGAGTAACTATTGTCATGACTCAAAAAGACTCATATTTGGGCAGGGTGACTGTTGTCATGACGCAACGGTCACTTCCAAACTTCCATTTCTATGCTGAGTCAGTGTCATGAATTAGAAAGTGACTCAGAGTCATGACTCAATGACTCATTGAGCAGGATGACCGCTGAGTGACTGTTATGACTCCATAATAGTCATATTTGGACATGGTGACTCTGCTGAATCTGAGTCACTACTGTCATGACTCAATAATACTAATCTTTTCACTGAGCCGGAGTCAGAAATGCTAAAGTCACAAAGACTCATGACTTTAGTGACTCTTTCTATGTAAATCTATCAGAACCTGAGTCACTTGACTCAAGTCTTGAACCTGAGTCCCTTGACTCAAGTCTTGATTCTGTGACTTACTAACTTCAAATCTAATAAAAACTGTTATTTTTAATCAGAAAGTAATAAACTCTGGATGAGTTAAATCTGACTCATTCAACTTTATAAAAAAAATTTTTTTTTCAACTGTTTAATCTTAATTCTAAAACTTTATTTTCCCAACCCTGCGCAGAAAGAGAAAGGGATGATTTTTTGTTTGTTTTTAAAGAAACTGGTCTATGCTGTATGACTTTCTCCCTCCTCCTCCCCATTTCTTTGAGAATGAAGATATATGTTTGTAGGGAGAGGAAATCAGGGAAATTGACTTATTTCCTTCGCAGGTGTGTCTGTGGCGGAGGATAAAAAAAAAATAAGAGGGAGATTAAGACATGAACCATTAGGTAGGAAAATAGCTCCTGGGAAAATGAGATATCTAAAAAAAAAACAATGGATCGGATGAGACAGAAAATTCTGTATAAAAACCAATAATTCTTTTTTTCCAATGGGTGGTCCTACACTCCTACCTGCTAAATCTAACCCATCATTACATGTTACATGGTCAAAATTCTATGAACTTAGAAATTTTGTAATATTGCATTAGTTTCAACATGTATAAAAAATTTTTTATTTTTATTTCTAAAAATTATTGAAGTCCAAAATTTTTCCTATCTCTTCCTCTTTGGCATAAACGTATAAATGGAATCCTCTCGTTTCTGATTGGCCCGTATAAAGTCCCAGTGATGGTTGTTAGGGTGAGATGAGGATTTTGTAACGGAAGGCGTCCGCTCTTGTCTACTAAGGAAGTCGTGTGGATATAGCCACAGAAAAATGATCATTTTGAATGTCCAGGACTTCCGGTTTGTAATTTCTCTAATAATTTTCATTCTATTCTTCAAATGGTAATTCCTAGTGGCGTCGTTATGGAAACGGTTGTTACAACCGAGACGTCTGTCTCTCTCTTGGGACATTCCATGTTTTAAACGGAAAGTGTGATAACGGAACAATAGGACACCGGCTAGCCCCCCCCTCCCCCGCTCTCCCTTAGCTCATCCGACTTTCACTACCCATGACAAATCAAACTCGTACAAATTTTCAACGAAAAAAAAATTATGAAAATAAACAACATACTCAATAAAAAAAAATGTTTTTTTTTTGATTTATAGAAAGTATCAGCTTAGGATTGTCATGTGTTAAAAATTTAGAGGACTGTTCTCCAACAGAAAATCATCTAATCCAGCTCCAGCTCTAGCTCTAGCTCTAGCTCTAGGGAGAGGAGAAAACAGCGGGATTTTGGCAGTAGCTCAAAATCTATTCCGCTTAGATTCTGCGGAGAGAGAACAATGGATATATATTTTTTTTGCTTATGTCAACATCCTATTCCCAACAAGCAGAAAGTAACAATGGTAATAATTTATCAGAAAGAGAAAATTATGAAAATGAAGAGGAATTGGTTGATCTGGAGGTAAATTTTATATTTTATGATTAACTAATGTTGAAAATATTTAAAATTATTTGGGTTTTGAAAATTATTTGTGTATCTGCTTTTGCTAATTTCCTCGGTTTTTTTTTTTTTTACATTGAAAGACTAGAAAATGAAAATATTCAACTTTGATATTTTGAAAATGTTCCCATTGAAGAAGAAAAAAAAGTCCATTAGATTCGGATCACTTTCTCCAAGTTTTTCCGTTGTTGGAGAAAAGTGATTTTCTGCACAATTGAATCGTTAGGAAATGTCTGGAACTGGCGTTGGATTTGTGTTTCTGAGGGAAATAGCTATTTCTTGTAGAGAAAACGGCAGCTTCTAATTGGCAATTAGTTTTAGCCGACTCTCGAATCTACTTAGGATCTTCTTTCTTTTGAAATCCCCATTTTCTTTTTGGAAATGTCGGGAAGAAGAGAACAAAAGAGAACTCAATCGTCCGAATCGGAGCGGAAACGGGATCCCAGGACGCAGAAAATTTTTCTAGACTTTTTTTTTTTTTTTTTTTTCTCACAAGAGAAATTCATAATAATGATGAGGCGGAGTTTTTGGAAACTCTCTCAAAGTTGTTAGAAATGAAAACAGAGAAGAGGATCATGAGAATAATGAATAATTTCATTTATTTATTCATCCCTTTTTTTTNATCATGAGAATAATGAATAATTTCATTTATTTATTCATCCTTTTTTTTTCTTTCTTTTTTTTTTTTTTTTTTTTGGATTTTTAGGACTTTGTGAATCAAAAGGACGGAAGAAGAAAAAAAAATATCCGAAATGTGGGAGATGATGACTCTTTTTGGTGAAACAGCGGGAGTTTTGAAGGGAAGAGGAAATGCTGGAATGGGAAAAGTTGGTAAACTCTTTTCTTCTTTTTTTTTTGATTCAATTTAGAAAACTCAAAGTTTGAATTTGTTTTGAGCTTGGTGGGTGGGGAAAGTAATCAAATCCAAAAACTTTTCGGAACCATTTGGCCACCGTCCGATCCGCCTTTTCAATGTTTCACAATTAACTTCTTTTATTTTGATTTCATAACAAATTTCTAAGTTTTGAATTTGATTTTGGTTAAACTTTAACAGCTACCGTAGTTTTGTAAATAAAAGGTATTATTTTTAACATGAATTTAAATTGAGATTAAGTGAAAAATAGATAAGTATGAATATTCGGCAGGGGAAAATTTAGATCGAAAAAAGTTGTCAAAGTCGACGTCAAAAATGTGTTTTTTTTTTTTTTTTTTTTGCATTTAGCATGGGGTAATTACTCGTTACAAGATACAAAAGTTTCGTTACAAATTAAGATGTAATTAAGATCTTATGATCGACTACTGTATTTCAGAATGAGAATTTGATTTTGGCAATTTGGAATTCCCAATTTTAAAATTATTTAAAATTTCCATAGAATGCTATTTGGGAAATTGTAAATGCCAACTAAAGAAATTTGATTTTTTAATATAAAAAAAAATTTTTTTTTTTAATGTTTAGTTTTTGGAGTTGAGTATGCGTTTCCGGGCAGGATTTTGTGAGGTCCGGACCTCACAAAATCCTGCCCGGAAACGTAAACTCAACCAGTTTTTCCCACAACGTGTTCCATAATAATTGAAATTTCCAGATTAGTCAATTTTCATTCTAAAGTGTAATGGGTACTTTAAATTCTTAATTTTCATCACCATTATTTCTTTATTTGACTTGGTTTAGTCCTATCAATTTGGTACAATGTTTCTTAATACAATTTGATTGCATTGTACATACATACATATATTTTTATAATTTTTTTTTTATATATTTTTTATATAACTTAACTTATTACGAGATAGTTTATTTAGATTCTTCATTCTCATTCTTATTTTATGAATAAGAATTTTGACATTCTTAAAGTAACATGATTATTTTCTGTGTCAAAATTTTTTCCCGGATGCATTCTGACAACGACGCATTGTCACTTTCAGATAAAAATAACACTATACAAAAATGGTCAAATTTTCATTTGTAAAAACTTTCCTGACCTCATTTTTTTTTTTTTTTCTAATTTTTTTTTTCTCCAGGGAGTTTGAAAGTAAGATGTAAATTCCGTGACCTAGGGCAAGTTGGTAAGGGAAAAAAAAATCTGTTCTATTTCCCTATCTCTACTGTTATCAGATCTCATTTCAACTCCTTGGAGGCTGTAAATAGAGCAAAATCTTGGTAGTATCATAAAGATAAAAGTTTATTTGTATTTCAGGAGGCTGGGGGTTGTCAATGGAGGATTTGTATCTCCTCATCAGATGCTCCCACGGTCCCACGGTATCGTTTCCTTCAAGAGTATTTTTATCCTTAGGCCATTCCCCTGATTATCATCCTCACGATTACGACCAGCCCAAGATCAACATCTTATTACACACTTCACACTTACAGGGAATAAAAGAAACCGACCAAGTGATGCTTTCCTTTTATTACAACCTTTTACACCTTTCTCAAAAAAAAAAACGAAAAAAATCAAGCATTGATTTCAATTTTTTACAACTTTCACTCCAATTCAACAATTAACGTTTACTTTCAAACTCTTTTTTAGTATTATAAACATTTTACATTTTTACATGTAACATTTTTATATTTATTATTTTTTTTATATTTTTTATATTTTCAACCAAATTTCTATCACTGTCGGTTTCTTTTGTGTAAGAAAAAAGTCATGGTTAGTTCACGGTCGAGTGAAATAATCCATAAAGTACTTTCACCATTTTCTCCTCAGTTCCTTGTATTTGCATTAGCATAAGAAGACGGAGGCTCAATGTGCCTTTCCACTTAATGTAGCGTGATGGAGATAATAGAGAGGAGCCGTATCTATTATTTATTAGTCTCCTACTCACAGACCTGTATCATTTTCAGTCAAAAAGAAAAAAAGAAGAAGAAAAAAAAAAAAGCTTTCAGAGAAGAGAAAGTTTTCTCTCTTTTTCCACTTTCTTCTGAGGGAGAAAAGGGAATTGAGAAAACTCATGAGAGAAAGAAGAAAAACTTGGAGAGAATTTATTATAGCCATTTTGAAAGAGAAAGGCGAAAGATCGCAAAAAGCACACGCGAATGGGATTTTCTAGACTCTTATGTCGTAGAAGTTGAGAGAAGAGGTTGGGTCTGGTTTATAAAGTTTATATTTTGACTTGAGTACATTTTTTGAAACTGACGACAGAGAGAAGAGAATTTTAGAGAAAAAGAGAAAAACGAAACCTACAACTTCACTTAAGAGAAAGTCCATTAGAAAGAAATCTATCCCATTCTTCACGTAGTCTTTTCTAGTCTCTCTCTTTGTTGAACAAATACAGAATCCATTGAGGAGAAAAACACATTAAGACACAATAGGGAAAGCAGATATCCCTTTCCGCAGACATTAATTCCTCTAGCCAGAGACCGTGGGAATGCCTAATGTCCACTTTCTACAGACTTTCTATCCAATACTTACAATGCTCTGCTACATCACAATGGAAACCAAGACCCCATTCTATTCCTCTGCTATTTTAAGTTTATTTTGTTGAAAAAAAAATATTTTTTTTTTCTTCTAAAAGAAAGTATAGGAAAAACGAAAAAGCACAGGAGAAAGTTATGAAAGTAACGAAGAACTGAAAAAAAAAATTTTTTTTTTAATATTGAATGAAAAAATGAAAAACTTTTTTTATTTTGTGTTGACAAAAATAAAAAGATTTTATCCCGTTTGAATTTTTAATACAGTGAGGCGTTTCAAATTCTTAAGAAAGTTGGAAGCTACTACTACTTTTGTCCCATGCTTTTTGCTGGAGAAATTTGCGTTCTTAAAAATTATAAACCGATTGGTTTAGGTTAAAAAAATGTTTTCTGGAGAAAGTCTTAACATGTTTGAGAAAAAGCATTAGAAAGTTAGAAAAAATCAAATCTCTACAATCATTGGATGAGAAGTTATGACTTTGATGTTTATAAGAGATTGGGTGTTTTCAAAAGAATATTCAAAAATTTCAATTTTTTATAAAAATCATAACTTCTCATCCAATGATCGTACAGATTTGAATTTTTTTTTACTTCAAATACTACTTTTTCAATGATCGCTTTGAAACAATGACCTTTCTGTTAAATCTTGCTCTACAAAAAAAAAATTTTTTTTTTTTGTCCAAAATAAACGGCTCATATTCTTAAAAACTCTGATTCGCTAGCAAAAAGCATGGGACAAAAGTAGATTTCAGTGTTCTTATGAATCTGAGGCACACTGTATTATTTTGACTATAAAAAACAACCACGGGAGAAAGTTTTTTTTTTTTTTTTTTTTTTAATTTAATAGAAAATGAAAAAAAAAAATTTTTTTTTTTCAAGTTATTTACAGAAAAGGAAAATGTTGTTATTTCCATTAATTTTTTAGAATAAAGTCATCAGATAAAATTGATGTGAATTATTCTAATGGATTTGATCTCACTTTCACTGATTAGAAAGTCTCAGCATGAGAAAATGGAGAGATTTGATTTGATGTTGATGAAAGTTGTTACCCCACCCAAATCAAATCATGAAATCTCATCCATGATCCTAATGATGAGTTAATGTGTAGAGGAGACATGAGGAGATCGTAAATTCTATTGGCTAATTCCTTCTTCTTTTTTCTCTCTCTCTCTAATTGCAGTATCCCGGGAGATTCAGAGGTCCAGTAAACGACCAATGAGAGACGAGCTGGAACACAATAGGATTATATTGGATTTGGTCCATGGCATTTGACATTTGAACTTGATTGGACTCTACCTCTTATAAGTTTTTTTTTTCTGAGGGAAAAGTTAGCTTTTTTTTTCCACTCTCCTCGATTCTTTTGGTAAGGTGTAATGAGATTAGAACTTTCTTATTTTTTTTTTTTTTTTTTTTTTTTTTCCTTTGAGTAGAAAGTGAAGATTCCCCTGAACCTTTTTTTCTCTATGTCTTTTGGGATTTGGCGTTTGTGAAATTGGCTCCTGAGGTCGAAGTCCATTATTTCAAGCAAAGTTAGTTGAGTAAGTTTTTTTTTTTTTTCTCTTCTTTTTCTTCTTCTTCTACTACCCTGACTCAATTTCTCCTTAAAAAAAACTGTTCATTGAGTTTTTTTTTTCTTTGGGGAAAGTCCGCTTTTGGATGAAGTAAAGTGGAAGTGAGAAAGAAGAAAGTTCTTTTTCTCATAAATAACAAGGAGAAGAAATTGGATTTTGGATTTTCTTTTCTCTCTTTTTTTTTTCTTCCTTCTTCCTTAGCTTCAAATGAGAAAAGATTGCTGTGCTCTGCAGGAAGATTTTCTCTATTATTCCCTTACATTGCAATTTATTTTCGAATCAAATCAACCCGCTCACTACCATCACAAACCCTTACTTTCCTATTCGTTAGGCCTAAATTATGAGAAGATTTGGTGAGAAAATATCGTTTGACCGATTTTATAGTCAAAATCAAATTATTTCCAATCAAAAACGAGAAAGATAAACGATGTGGGAATTTTTTTTTTTTTTTTTTTTTTTTCAAATTTTTCAACTTTACTTTTTCCATAATTTCACAATTTGGATGTCAGTTAAATTTTTTTTAATGCATGTATGTGGTATTAAAAATCGTAATTTTAGGTTAAATTATGTGTTTTCGGTCAAAACTCGTTGTTTTAGATCAGGAATCAGTTTCAGGTCCAAAATGGCTGTTTTAGGCAGTTTCAGGTCCAAAATGGCTGTTTTAGGTCAGAAATAGCGGTTTTAGGTCGAAAATTGCGGTATTCGGTAAAAAATAGCTATTTTAAGTAAAAAATCGCGGTTTTAACTCATGCAAATCAACTGATTTTTTGTTAAATAATTCATTTTTCTATTTTAGGTTAGAAATAGGTGTTTTAGGTCAAAATAGCGGTTTTATGTCTACAAATAGCGATTTTAGGTCAAAAATCACGATTTTAACTCATGCAAATCAACTAACTTCTTGTTAAGTATAATTCATTTTCCTATTTTTGTATTTTCAGATTAAAAAAAAATTTTTTTTTGGTCAGTTTAGGTTGAATTGTTGAGGTGAAGAAATCTAGTAGTCTGGATCTCCTTAGTATCCCATTGAAATCGGATCCATCGGCAAGATGAAATGTAGAGAAATCATTGAAGCAAGGGAAAAGACATTGAAGTAAGTTGGGAATTGGATTTTCAGTTGAGTAGACTCCTAAAGTAAAGAAGTGATGGAAGGAATGAATCCTATTCGTCGTAAGACGTCTAAAGAAAAAGACCTCTTTCTGCCCAAGGTTCCCATCGCCAATAATGTTCATCTGACCTAATCGGCTGGAGCTAATCGGAGAATAATGATTGGAGGAGAGAGAACCAGAACCACCGCGGCGGTGGCGGTGTATAAATTCTTCACTTCTTCTAGATTCAGATAATGGTCTCTCCTAATACCCCATTGTGTAGACTCTCAGGATCTGTAATGTGCACTACAATTCCTGATTTATTGACCATTCCCAACTAGATTTGAACGCAATCAACCTGCCTACTCTAGTACAAAATTCAACACACACCGACCAATCACGACAGTCTTACGAAAAATAACAGACGTACTCCGAATCCTACCGGGAAAAAAAAACTTATTGAAATTTTCAATACCAATAGTTATTCTCTTCATCTAATACTCCTAATAAGTTGAATACAATATAATCAAAAAACACACATAGATACAAAAAAAAGTATATGTGAATTGGACCGGTTGGAAATTCCATGTCTATGACTCCGCCTTTTCTCTGTTTCTCCTCTAGTAGAAAGAAAAAACAATGAAAATCAGAGAACAAATGAGATCATTTTGAATCATCGAGGGAAATGCCCAAGGTCAAATGTTAGTCATTAAAATTTCCAAGTGCAAATTAAACTACCTAAACCATCAACTGCCAAATTTTCTACGAACCACACTTACATAATGCAAATAATTTTAAGTTTTTAAAACTACAAGGTGTTCAAATAAGAAGGCGAAAATCCGCGACTAAGTTTTCAAAACTGTTACAAATTAGACTCTGCCAACACTTTTAAAACTAAAAAAAATTAACTAAACTTTTGTAATAAATTATATCTCGAAAATTTCGCTTTCTTACTTGAACACACTGTATAAGTTTATGATTAGATTAGGTAATAGTAATAATAATAAATAGGATATATAAGTCCGGTTAATTATCACACCTATTGTTGCAACTTATAAATAGACCAACTGCTTATTACTTACATTTGTTAGATTAGGATATGATAGAACCAAAAAACTTTCCGATTTGGGTTAAATTTAGATTTTAGAAAAAATTTTTATACTTCCTTTGATGGTACATGTAGGAACCAATTATATCCAATATGCGTCAAACCAACTATAGGTTACACACAATATGCGACACAATATGCGTCATCCAAAAAAAAAATCAAAAAAATATGTATTATGATATGAATACTTTAAATTAGACAATTACTTAAGTTAACTTAAAAGTTAAAACAGTAAACATTGAATAAACCTAAAAAAAACCTAAAATATTCCCATAAATTAAATAATTCAGTTTATGCTGTGTGTAGCCTAGGTTGTGTTTCAGTAGTTCCTTGACCAAAATTTAAAAATTTAAAAATTTAATTTAATAAAAAGATATCCGAATTTTGATGCCTTGTCTGATGGCTAGCTACAACAGTGGACATACTTCTAGAAATTTAATAAAACAGCTACTGTGTGAATTAACGACGTGGCGCTACCAAATAAGAAATAAATTGCAGTTAGTCATGAAATTAATGAGCATGTTACATTGACACTGCAAAAAAAAACATTTTACGTTGATTTTTTACGACCTCATAATTTCTACTTAATCCCAAAATCCTAACGCATTGTCTCCACGTTATTGTCATACTACAGTAAAAAAAAAACAATCCGACTATCTGACATTGTAACACTTACGACTAAAATTTTCAAAATTTTAATTCCATTATCTGTGTAAAGAAAAATTTTATAATATAATTTCTTAGTTCTGACAAGTTCAAAGTTTGAACTTCAAACTGATTATTTAAAGTCTGTAACTACAACTTATGTATTTGTAACGGAAGTTGAAAAATGATTGAGAATAAGTTTTTGAAGAATAAGGCGGAGTCAAAAAAAAAATAGTTTATACAAGTCAAAATTAATGATAAAATTTCATTATTGTTTTGGTAGAATATTTTATGGGCGTTGATCTGAGTTTCTGAGAGAGTTTGTAATTTAATAGCTTGACGTATAATACATTGTTTCGTGATTATTTTTTAGTATTATAAATTATACACCTGGAGTCTATCTTGCTTTTTTTTTTCCCTACCTGAGATAATTGGTTAGTTTGAAAACTCCTGCCAGCACCAGCCTACGGATAATAGAAACTCCATTATCCTCTTTTATGAACATTAATTTTTGGTTCTGACGGAATAAAAATGGGAAACAAAAGCCTGTCTTCTGATTGGCTGGAATTCTATCCGTGGACAGTAAGAATTATGGACTCACCTCTAATCACCCTCATCTCCTATCTTTTTAAGCTAAATCTTACCTCCGGCACTACTTAAAATTCCATCACAACCTACAACCTACAACTACATAATCGTGGAGGTGGATGCAAAAAAACAAAAAACAAGAAAAAACTTACTAATTCTAATTAATATTCATGCGAAATCGTATTTCAATTTTACTGTTTTTTTTTTGTAATTTTCGCACTGAATTTTGTACTTAATTGAAAGTCGCATACCCTGAATGCGCACATGAATTTCATACAAAAAAATTCGAAATATTGACCCTAAACAATCATCAGCAGAAATTTTAATAAAAAGTAGAAGCGAAGACTGATGAGGGATTTGATCTTTGCAATATTTTTTTTTTTACCAAAATGCCAAATTTTAATCCTTGAAAAGGATTAAAATTGTTAAAAAGTCATTCATTCTAAATGATAAATCAAGTTGCTTGGTTTAGCTTTAAGTTTAGAACTTTCAAGAACCAACAATGTTAAATTTAAATAATATGAATTATGAATGAGTCAAAAAGTGTCAAAAAAAAATCCAATCTCCAATTTTATGTATAGAATATGAAATATGGAATATAAAATATGAAAATTTGAATCCCTTTCCCTTCATTTTCATTTTCGTCTCCTCTTATTTTTCAACTTTTATCCACTCTTGTCCCAAACAAAGATGAAATTCAGANATCCACTCTTGTCCCAAACAAAGATGAAATTCAGAATCTAACAAAAGTAACGAAAAAAAAAACTCAAGAGAAAGACAATGGAGAAAGTTTCAATTTATTTACATTTATTTCTTCCCCTGACTTTTTCTTACTCAAATAACTTTTCCGAAAACGTGGTGATTGGAAAGTGAGGCCGTTCTTTTTTTCTTCTTTCTTCTCTCTACTGAAAGAAAACTTTCACCAAGGGAGAAAGTGGACAAGAAAGAAAAAAATTTCAATTTGGGCATAGGGTCGAAATTACAAGAAGAAGAGAAAGTCCGAAGGGTCGTGATCTCATTGGTTACTGGAAGAGACAAAAGTCTCCAGAGCCTCGTCACTTCTGATTGGAAAGAAGACAAAGGGAAAACACTTTTCTCTCGTTTTTTTTTTCAACTTTTTTTGTAAAAAAAAAAAAAAAAAATTCTACTTTCTTTTCGTCACATAAATAGTTTACATAGCTGCATAACTTTCACCTTTTTTTTGCAACATTCCAACTTTCTCCAAGTTTGTTATCATTTCCTTTTATTTTATTTATATATTTTTTCTTCAAAAAATACAAACTTTCTGTAAGATTTGTATGAATAATGAAATGAATGTTTTGTTTTGTTATTCTTTTTGGTTGACTTTCTCTAAAGATTTAATAGACGTGAGTGGATAATTTCACTTTCTCTACCACGTTAGTTTTTCCCATTGTGGGCTATCGGGTATGGAAATGTAAGAGAGATTAAGGAGAATGAAATAAATATTTCCAAGTTTAATTAAGAAATAATTTAAGAGAGAATTAAGGAGGGAGTTTTAATTAGAGTGAATGTTTGAGACTTTCTCTGCCTAGTACCTTAGTCGACTCATTTCCTCTCCTCGTATGCTCTATTTTACATTAACGTTCCCTTAATCGTTTTCATGAGAACCGAGAAATGGAGGAAATTTTCAACAAAGCTCTTCCTACTTTTCCTAAGAATGAGTCTCACAAATCACGAGTAAGGAATTAAAATCACTGTTCTCTCTCCCTCGCTTAAGAAAATTAGGAAATGAATTTTAGAATAATATCAAGATAGGGGCTTTGGAGATGGAGAGAAGGAAAATCTCTCTCAACTCCTACTGCTNTGAATTTTAGAATAATATCAAGATAGGGGCTTTGGAGATGGAGAGAAGGAAAATCTCTCTCAACTCCTACTGCTGCTACACACTGCTTTTCAAAATTTTCATTTTATAAACTTTTCTTAGTAGTTGAGAAGGCAGAAGGGAAAGTNGCTGCTACACACTGCTTTTCAAAATTTTCATTTTATAAACTTTTCTTAGTAGTTGAGAAGGCAGAAGGGAAAGTTTTTTTGAGAAAGATAAGCCCGGTTGTTGAGAATTGCTTTTTAATCCCTTTGTTTATAGGGAGAAAGCTGACAGGAGGGTTTCTTTGAATAGGAAACATTGCCAAAATGTGGGTTTTTCAGAAAACTCATTCTCAATGTCTAGAGGAAACATAACAATGACTTTACTTTTTAGCTAGAAAATCTCAAAGCATAAAAATATAACAATGAAAACTCATGTCAACAATGATTTTTTTAAATTTTAGAATTGAAACAATAAATAAGAAATTTAGCAAAGGTAAAGATATGAAAACAAATTTAAAGTCGACCAAATTTTTATATTTTTTCATAATAATTAACTTTTGTTATCATAAGTTTGTAAATCAANCAAATTTAAAGTCGACCAAATTTTTATATTTTTTCATAATAATTAACTTTTGTTATCATAAGTTTGTAAATCAATAAAGGAAATATTTTAAAAATTTTTAAATCCAATTTTGCTCTGAATTGAAAAAAAAATTTGAAAAAAATTGAAAAAAAAAATCGAAAAAAAAATTCAAAAATAAAATTTGATTTTTTTTGAATTTTTTTTTGAATTTTTTTTTGAATTTTTTTTTGAATTTTTTTTTTTAAATTTTATTTTTTATTTTTTTATTTTATTTTTCATATTTTTTTTTGATATTTTTTTGAATTTTTTTTTGATTTTTTTTTAATTTTTTAANAAAAAAAAAAAAAAAAAATATCAAAAAAAATTTCAAAAAAAATTTCAAAAAAATTAAATTAAAAAATATTCATAAAAAAATTAAAAAAAAATTCAAAAAACGAATTTAAAAAAAAAATTTAAAACAAAATTCAAAAAATAATTCATAAAAATAATTCATAAAAATAATTCATAACAAAATTCAATTAAAAAAAAATATTCAAAAAAAATTAATTAAAAAAAAGTATTCATAAAAAAATTCAAAAAAATATAAAAAAAAAATAAAATAAAAATAAAAAAAAATTCAAAAAAAAAAAATTTTCAATAAAGTAATTCAAAAAAGAATTAAATAAAAAAAAAATAAAAAAAATTTCAAAAAAAAAATTTAAAAAAAATTAAATTAAAAAAAAATATTCATAAAAAAATTCAAAAAAATTCAAAAAAAAATTCAAAAAAATTCAAAAAAAAATTCAAAAAACGAATTTTAATACAAAATTCAAAAAATAATTCATAAAAAAATTCAACAAAAAAATTCAACAAAAATTCAACAAAAAAATTAATTAAAAAAAATATTCATAANAATCGTTAAAACTTAGATTAAATTATTTAATATTTTTATTTTGGCGTCGAGCTTTGACATTAAAAAAAAAAGATTAAAAATTAAATTTTTTTTATATTTGCATTAGGAAAATAAAATTTTTTTTTATTCCTATGCAAATAGCATAGGAATAAAAAAAAATATTTAATTTTTAATCTTTTTTTTTTCTTTCAATCTTTTTCCCTTGAGAACATAGGGAAAAAAATTTATATTTTTATAAATTAAATCTTTGCGAATATTTTCTGCTGTTTAGCAGAAATTTTTACAACTTTAAATTTTAGTTTGAAATTAAAAAAAGTTAAACTTTTGAAACAAATGAGATAAATAGTGTCAAAAAAACACTATTTTTTTTTCCAAAAAGAATAAAATAAAATACTCTAAATTTTTTTGTTATACGTCGCAAAGTACTTAATGTTTTCAAAGTAAGGTGTTAAAAATTTACTCATTTCACTAACCTTCAACTTATCCTTGAACTTCTGTTGTGNAACACAATTTTTTTTTCCAAAAAGAATAAAATAAAATACTCTAAATTTTTTTGTTATACGTCGCAAAGTAATCAATGTTTTCAAAGTAAGGTGTTAAAAATTTACTCATTTCACTAACCTTCAACTTATCCTTGAACTTCTGTTGTGATGAACTTCTGCTTCGATAAACTTCTGTTTCGATGTATGTCTTGTCTGCAATGACCTTAAGGATTACATCTTGAATTTCAACTAGAGCATCATTTGGACGAAATTTTTGCATAGACTGCTTGAATTTTATTAAATGCAAGATCCAATCGGTGTAAAGGACGTGTTTCTGAAGATTCTGGAATGAAAAATCTGTCTATTTATCGCTGAATAAGTATACAATATTTAAAAAATTACCTTCATCGCCTTCTAATTCATCCTCATCGACTTCTACTTCTAAATTTCCTTCACCTTCCTCATGAGCCTCTTCATCTTCAGCTCCATATTGGCTGTCTTGTTCCCTTCGTAACTTTCACCGTCGTCAATACCAAAATAGTTTCAAAATCTCCAGTTGCTTCTGAAAAATTTTCGAGTATAACACTTCATTTTCATATTCGAATCCCAAATTCTGTCTTCTTCTGGAAAATATTAAAAAAAAAGTTTAAATTAAGACAAGCTCCGCCGGAAATGAAATATCCGTTCAGTTCACCTCGTTAGCTTCTGATGAATCGTTAATTTAAAAAAAAATCTAAAATAGATCTTAAATTTGAACAAAATTAATGATTTGATTGTTAACCCTTTACCTAATGGATNATTTTTGCATAGACTGTACGAATTTTAGCAAATGCAAGATCCAATCGGTGTAAAGGACGTGTTTCTGAAGATTCTGGAATGAAAAATCTGTCTATTTACCGCTGAATAAGTATACAATATTTAAAAAATTACCTTCATCGCCTTCTAATTCATTCTCATCGACTTCTACTTCTAAATTTCCTTCACCTTCCTCATGAGCCTCTTCCTTCATCTTCAGCTCCTGATTGGCTGTCTTGTTCCCTTCGTAACTTTCACCGTCGTCCAATACCAAAATAGTTTCAAAATCTCCAGTTGCTTCTGAAAAATTTCCGAATATAACACTTCATTTTCATATTCGAATCCCAAATTCTGTCTTCTTCTGGAAAATATTAAAAAAAAAAGTTTAAATTAAGACAAGCTCTCCCGGAAATGAAATATCCATTCAGTTCACCTCGTTAGCTTCTGATGAACCGTTAATTAAAAAAAAAAATCTAAAATAGATCTTAAATTTGAACAAAATTAATGATTTGATTGTTACCCCTTTACCTAATGGATAGATAAGAGAAATCGTGAGACATAAACTGTCCATGATAAGATTAAACTAATCCTATTTTTACAAAAGAAAAAAATTGATCCATCACTCATATTCACTACTCATTCAAACGATCTGACGCATTTAAATTTTTGACAAAATGACGGTAGTAACAATTGAGAAAAATAGTGTCAAAAAAAGCCATTTTTCTCATTAGCTATTTTTCTCAGTAGTTAAGGGTCAAGTGAGTACAATTTGTCCTGATTTTTTGGATAAAGTCATCAAACATGTTGGGGGATGTGAAGCAATACAATGTGNAGTAGTTAAGGGTCAAGTGAGTACTATTTGTCCTGATTTTTTGGATAAAGTCATCAAACATGTTGGGGGATGTGAAGCAATACAATGTGATACAGGAATTACATCAAAATCATGTCCAAACGGAAGTGTTTATGAAGAAGGGGTTACTTTTTGTAATTGTTGTCAGGATATCTTCAGGGTTGTGATCCATCTAGCCAGAAAAGAANATTAGCTATTTTTCTCAGTAGTTAAGGGTCAAGTGAGTACAATTTGTCCTGATTTTTTGGATAAAGTCATCAAACATGTTGGGGGATGTGAAGCAATACAATGTGATATAGGAATTACATCAAAATCATGTCCAAACGGAAGTGTTGATGAAGAAGGGGTTACTTTTTGTAATTGTTGTCAGGATATCTTCAGGGTTGTGATCCATCTAGCCAGAAAAGAATTGATGATTATGATCCAACTTGTAAAGATTTGATTTGTCCAATTCTTCGTCATTGTCAACCTGGACTTGATTGTTTACCAACAACAGGAGTACCATATGCATGTCAGCCAACCACAGATAGAGGAAGCGATTGTCGGAATGAGTGCTTCATCCGAAGAGCAGTTATTGAGTTTGACAATTACAAATTTGCTCCTAGACAACGAAGAAATCTTCCATCTTGCACTAAAGATGGAAAGTAGGAGACAAAACAGTGTAAAGGAACCAAAAATGATGGAGAATGCTTCTGTGTCGATGACTGTGAGAAATGGATATACGGCAGAGAGATCTATGAAAAAGCAGAGAATATGACATGTGGTTAGACAAAAAAAAAAATTGTTTACTTAATAATAAATTTATAAAATTTGTTTTGTTGTGGCGTCGAGATTTGACATTATTATTTTTTGTTTCTATACAAATCGCAAAGGAATTGAACAATAATTAATTTTTTTTTAATCTTTTTCCCTATGATAAAAGCATACGGAAAAAAATTTTACCAAATTTTTCCAAATTTCTAAATTCAAACAAACTTATTGTTCGATTAACTTATTTTCAAGCTAAAGCTAAAAAAAAATCATTTTCATAAAATAGTCTAAAAACCCTTTTTTTAAGTCCTTAATAATGACTTGATAATTTTTTTTTTGGCCCTACCAATTTTTGACTCAGGTAATTTTCTTCTTTCAAAAGAATCCCAACTCTCTATCCACCACCCTTATTACTCATCAGTTCATTTCCGCTTCTAATAACATACAACCTAAAAATTTCACTTTGGATTTCAATAATAAAAAAAAAATCAAAAAAAAAAAAGGGTTAAAACATTTTCCAAACTATAATTGAGAGTCTTGTATCTCCTCTGGGCTTCTGGGCAAGAAGAATTTTTAAATAATCTCCTGCTATCTGATTACACTCATTAGAGACCCATTTACATGCAAGAGTGGGCAGAGGAGAGCCGAATTTCCTAAGGAAACAAAAAGGAGGCGATGGATTTCAAAGAAATGAACAATAGACAAACAAAAAAGGGTTGGGAAAAAGGGGTAATTTTTTTTTTTTTTTTTTTTTGAATTTTCTATTCTTCTGCTGGGCGACTTCTACTTTGCTTTATGACCTTTCCAAATTTTCTTGAATAAAGAAGGTCTCAAAGTATAAAAAAAAAATAAAAAAAAAAAAAAAAAAAAAAAAGTAGTAGTGAAGAGATCTTTTGAAGGAGTCTGAATTAAAAAAAGAAGAGAAAAATCCAGGTGGAATCAAAAACAACCTCTTCTTATTTTTCTAAACAAAAGAACTCCTCAACTTGTCCAGTAAGTTTCTGGATCTTGTTATTTTTTGACAATAGAATTTATATCCATGGGAATAATACTCTACACCAAAAACAGCTCACGTAGAGATGAGAACTATCAGAGCCAATCAGAGAAGAGTCTATTCAAAAATCTACCACCAACTTCATTTTACTTACTCCTGATTACAAATATCTGATATGGAAGTACACATTTAAAGATGCCGATGTCAGATTAGATAATCAATTTATATACACTGTATTTCATTATGTTTTTTTTTTTTACTTTAAATTCAAATAGACTTTTTTAACACTATGTTAGATTTTTATAAATTATATAAGAAACCCTATTTTCTGACCTAAATTCATCTTTAAAAAGAATCCAAAAACTTATTTTATTTCACTCTTACAAACTCTTCTTATGCTATGTATAGAGTACCAAAGTCAAAAATAAACATGAAAAGGTAAAGAATAGGGGAAAAAGGGGCCAAATTTTTTTCTTTTTTTAGGTCTGTCCTTCACATAACCTGACATTGACATATATATTATTTTTTAAGGTTCATTCTTTCAAAAAAAAAGGTGTCACAAAGTCACATCTTAATGATTCTAAACTGAACTTTTTTTTTTGTATTTATCAAAGTACCGTAAGGTCCCTTGTCATTTTTGTAACCATCTTCATTCCACATTTAGNAAGGTGTCACAAAGTCACATCTTAATGATTCTAAACTGAACTTTTTTTTTTGTATTTATCAAAGTACCGTAAGGTCCCTTGTCATTTTTGTAACCATCTTCATTCCACATTTAGACTTACAGTTTGTAACTTTGTTTAAACAAAAAAATTTTTATCCAAAATTTAGAATAAGTACAGTGCTTCTATAAATATTAATTCCAGAGTGATTCATTACAAAATTTAAAAGTGAAATTTTGAAATAGACGATTGTGCAGCAGTTGTAGTTGATTGATTTTAAAACATCATTGATTAATATTGATTGTGAACCTCTAGGGGTGGCAGTTTAAAAAATTCTAATGTATTAGGTTGTTATTAGTATTAAGGTTAGGTTTGACACCAAGGTTGTGTNTTTTAGGTCTGTCCTTCACATAACCTGACATTGACATATATATTATTTTTTAAGGTTCATTCTTTCAAAAAAAAGGTGTCACAAAGTCACATCTTAATGATTCTAAACTGAACTTTTTTTTTTTGTATTTATCAAAGTACCGTAAGGTCCGTTGTCATTTTTGTAACCATCTTCATTCCACATTTAGACTTACAGTTTGTAACTTTGTTTAAACAAAAAAATTTNCTTGTCATTTTTGTAACCATCTTCATTCCACATTTAGACTTACAGTTTGTAACTTTGTTTAAACAAAAAAATTTTTATCCAAAATTTAGAATAAGTACAGTGCTTCTATAAATATTAATTCCAGAGTGATTCATTACAAAATTTAAAAGTGAAATTTTGAAATACTGACGATTGTGCAGCAGTTGTAGTTGATTGATTTTAAAACATCATTGATTAATATTCATTGTGAACCTCTAGGANAAAAGTGAAATTTTGAAATACTGACGATTGTGCAGCAGTTGTAGTTGATTGATTTTAAAACATCATTGATTAATATTGATTGTGAACCTCTAGGAGTGGCAGTTTAAAAAATTCTAATGTATTAGGTTGTTATTAGTATTAAGGTTAGGTTTGACACCAAGGTTGTGTAACGATAATCTAAATATCTTCATAAAGATACTAAAAGATATTAAAAATCCATTTGTCACAGTATGAATTTTAGTAGATTACTGTTAAACTTTTACGACAATATAAACTTGCGTATCATGTCAAAACACCACGCAAAATTACCCCGAATTAAAAAAAAAAAGAAATATTTCAATCCAATCAAAACTCACCGCCAATGAATAACAAGTGCTATAAAATCAATTTTCAATCAGCAACGTATGCATATCATCAAATCCAATGGTTTGATTATATGCATAACCATTATATTCATAGAAACAATAATCCTGTTACATTATTCGAGAAATACACATGTTACCGCGCGGTTCTCTTTCAGTTCCCTTAGTTTTTATAAAATATTTCCCTCGATTTTCGTCACAAAAACCAAAAAAAAAAAAAGTGAATGAAATTTATTCATGAGTAGGAGAGAAATCATGATCGGTACCCACTTCAAACACTTCATTTGAGAGTAATTGTAATTGTAATTGTTATGGGAGTGGTGATAGTAGAGATGGGCTTCTTAAGAGGACTATTAGCATTAACTTCTGACCTAACTCAACATTTAGACCCTTGTCATCCCACTTGAGAGAACAATGAAGAGTAAACGTATCAAACAAGAATCTTGTCCTGTTTCAAGAGACTACCCATGTAAGAATAATAATAATAATCATTATATAATTCGCCACGGTGACTTATGAGCTCATAAAACCGATTACATAAAACTCCCGGGTAGGTTCGAAACAACGGACGACCAAAGTCTCGGTATAATCAATTTCATGGCAAAAAAAAAAAAAAAAAAAAAAAAAAAAAAAAAACAAGGGTGAATGGTGTGTCGAGGAATCCATTTGTCATAATTTTTCTCCCTACTTGGTCCAAATGACAATGGAATAGAGACAGGAAACATGTCTATTACATCTGTCACTCACAACAATGGAAAGCTCCACCTATGTATCACTAGATCACAAGTGATCTAGTGATTTTGAATTTATGAATGAATTTATGAGAATGATTACAGTAATTTTGAATTTAACAAAAAAAAAAAAACATATTTTTACCCGCGGACAGAAATTGACCGCGGTTATACGATTTTTAGGCCGTCCGTCCGTACGTCCCAGAGGTTATACAATTTTTTGTACGTCCGTCTGTCTGTCTGTTCTAATCAATAGAATTTTCAATCTAACGATCATTATTTAACTATTAAAATGACTACTAACTTACTAAACATAAAAAATTGTTGAGATTAATATATATTGAGATTAAATATAGTATTTTATATTTTATTTCCTAACTTTTCTCACTTCTTAGTCTTAAGACTATTGTAAGGATTTTTGTTAAAAAAAACCTTGAATCCTTTCTTTTCAGCAACGCCCATGAACATTAATCNTAGACTATTGTAAGGATTTTTGTTAAAAAAAACCTTGAATCCTTTCTTTTCAGCAACGCCCATGAACATTAATCCTAATGGCTACGAGTCTTAAGTGTAAAATGGATCCTTTGGCAACAACCAAACCTTCCCTTAGAATAACTTGTCCGAAAACTAGGTACTTATCCTCAGGAAAGCCTATTTTTTTTACTCTTTTTTTTTCGCAAGAAAAGATGAGATGCGAGATGGTTTCGTCGCCAAGCGAAACACATTCTCATATTTCCTTTCTCTTTTTTTTTTCTGGTGAAAGGAGATCATGAATGTCATCGAGACTCTGAGGAGAAACGGTCGTCTTTTGGAGTTTCCGCTCCGTTGCTTTTTTTTTTTCTTTCCCTGCTGTGAAGCGGCGGATACCCGGGCATTCTGCAATAATTCTGAAAATCCTAGAAGCGGAGAAGAGAGAGGAGGGGGGGGGGAGGGTTATAGAAGAGATAAGCGAAATTTATGTGGGAGATAGGCAAGGAGGAAGCGACTGGCGAATATAAAGCAGCGGGTGTCAAGCGGACAAGTTCCAGAAAATCTTCCGCTACTACTAATTCCTTACTTTCACTACTGGAGAAAAAAAAAATTTTTTTTTTCAGCAAAGGAATAAATTTTAGCCTAAATGTGACGTCCAATGAGAAACTAGAGTTTCCCGGGGACTTTACTCCCGATATGTTTTTTTTTTCTCCGTTGGAGACTCCAGGAGCTTCAAATTCAAACCGCGGAAATCCGTCCGGGAAAAAAAAAATGGAGCTATTCATGTAACATTTTATGTAACCCAAAAATTCTACTTTTTACAAAAGAGCTTGTAGCTATTCAACCAGTTTGGCCTATTTTTACTTATTTCCAGCTTTTCGTACACTTTAGGCTATTTTTCCTTATTGATTTTTGTAATATTGATAGAAATATGGTTAAAAAAAAAAGGAATTTAAAAAAAAAATTTTTTTTAAGTAGATTTGAATTCCGAGGTTTGCAAACTCCGTTTTTTTTTCCGTACGTGTGAAAAAATGGTGATAATCATTTATCAAGTTGGCTTATTTATTCTGTCTGTAGTTTCTAAGGACTTTCTTGAGCGGGAGAACGCGGGTCATGAAAATAGTTTCCCTTAATAAAGAATAAGTTACGAGAAAGTGGATTTTTGAGACTCACTTTTCTCACTTTTCTTCATTTCTCTGAGGAGAGAGCAAAAGCGTTAGATTAATTTACGATGCTTCCTCTGCCCCATTATCTCTCTCTTTTTTTTCATCCAAAATTTTATTTATTAGCACTATTTTACCTCTTTTTTTTTCACTTCTCAAGAGATGATAATGGGAAAAGATGCAAAGACGCAGCTGAGACCGACGCTTTTTCTTAAAAAAAAAAAATAAAAATAAATAAAATTTTAAGCTCGCTTTTTTTCAACTAAATTTTTTTAAACGTAACTCATCTTTTCTCCGGTTCGAAAGCATTAATTAGAAAATCTAATAAGAGTTTTGGACTGAATTATTATGATTACAAAATATTTGGTTTAGAATAAAAAAATTTAAAATCCTAAAAAATTTTAAGATTAAAAAAAATTCGATTCTTATTTGGTAATTCGATGTAGAAAAAAAACACGAAGAATTTTGAACAGTTTTTGGTGAACTCAATGGTATAAGATTTTGTTGAGAGTAAAGATTTTTCATATTCTTTTTTCTCGACCCCTGGGTTGACCTTCATACAGAAAAGTAAAAAAAAAAGGATGAATTATGGAGACAAGGATACCATTTTGAAAATTTAGCCTTCACCTTAACCCTCAAAGATCCACTTGACTCAAGAGCCAATCAGGAACAGGTAAAAAAATATAATACATCTAACCAATTACACCTCACCTTTACCAATATAAGTGCTTGATTGATTAGACACATTCTCAAAAAAATTTATGAAACTATTTTATTTTGGAACTACTTTTTATATTAAAATTGAGTTCATAATAGCCAAAATCTAAATTGTACAGGGTTATCACAACTTTTGGATCACGGAGAAAGCAGCTTTCTCCAAAATCAGCTAGGGGTGCTTAAAAATTAAATTCAGCTATCGCGAAATTTGAAATAAAAATTCAAATCGTGCTGTGTGAAGTCGGCCTGCATCACACGTCTGAATTTGTTTAATTGCAAAGGTTACCAGAAAATAACTCCCTTTTCCCAAGCCCAGATTATGACTATGACCGACCTCGGAAGCATTCGGAAACTTTAAAAAAAATTCTAAATTAAAACTTATGAAATATTTAATCCCCATATCTAAAGAAACGTAAAAAATAAGAAATTCTTATCCATAAGAACTCCCTCTTATGGATTAGATGTGGGATTAGATCAAAAATTTCTAAAATTTCCTGTGTTTGGTCTATGTCATACAATGACTTTGGGTAGGAGTTGGTTATTTTTTTATAATCAAATTGTTTAGTCGGCAAGTCCAAAATTCAATTAGTAAAATCAATACGCTTTCTCATTGTAAAAAAGTCTTTATACTCACTTCGGTGGAACAAGGCCTATCAATAAAAAGCAAATAAGCTTGAACTTCTTATGAATGCTATCTTCGTTTGTTTAAAATTATTTAACTTCTTGTCTATTTCTATCGTTGCTTATCTGAAGTTACTATTAATTTAAACAAATATCCTAAATATGTAGGGTTCCAGTAGTATTTTTTTTTTGTTTTTTTGAGATTTGAAATTAATTTTAGACTTGAATGAAATGTATGACAATTTAACCCTACTGCTAGTNCTTGTCTATTTCTATCGTTGCTTATCTGAAGTTACTATTAATTTAAACAAATATCCTAAATATGTAGGGTTCCAGTAGTATTTTTTTTTTGTTTTTTTGAGATTTGAAATTAATTTTAGACTTGAATGAAATGTATGACAATTTAACCCTACTGCTAGTGATAGTGTATTTACTAACCTAAACCAATTCTAACGAAAGTCGGAAAAAATTAGTAACGTTTTATTTTGCACATGCACACACATCCTATATTAATTTCGTGACAATAAAGCAGCATGCAGTGTTGGGAATTCAGTTCAGTAATTTGGACTGAACTGAACTGGAAAGGTCTTGAAGATGCAAAAGTACTGAACTGAACTAAACTGAAAATAAAAAGCTTTAGTGAAAATACTGAACGGAACTGACCTGGAAAGAACACTTGTAAATACAAATATGAAGCTTAGCTGAACTGAACTGGAAATTAATCTCCCAGTTCCAACTTAGTGTTGGGAATGCACAATATTTCAGTTTTTTTTTTGAGCTGAACGAACTGGAAAAGGTTTCAAATTAACAAAATGTTGAACTGAACTGAACTAGAAAAAATTTTATTTATAAAATTACTGAACTGAACTGAACTGAACTGGAAACCTTTCTTCAGGAACTGAAAAAACCTGAACTAGAAACTACCTTTCTAATTCCCAACACTGACAGCATGAGCAAAAATAATCCTCATTTCATTCCCCCATTTTCTCTAAAGTAGTAAAAGTTAGCCAAATCTTGTCATAGATTTGGTGCGAAAATTAAAAAGTGAAGGGAGTGAAATAATACCCATAATAGTAACGTTGTGTGCAGTCTCGACACAACTTGGTGTTGTCGGAAAACTTCACTCTCTCCATTTTTTTTATTTTAAAACAAAAGTTTGGCGAAAATCGCAACATTCGAAGAAACAATAANCTCGACACAACTTGGTGTTGTCGGAAAACTTCACTCTCTCCATTTTTTTTATTTTAAAACAAAAGTTTGGCGAAAATCGCAACATTCGAAGAAACAATAACTTCACATAAACTCAAAAAAATTTAAATTTTTCGTGCTTTTTCCTTCTCTAATTCCACTCACAGTGTTAACGAATTACCAAAATGAATATAACATATATTTTTCCATCCTTGTTAAAATAATCAAATAGTCAACTATTCAATTGATACGATATTACANAACTTCACTCTCTCCATTTTTTTTATTTTAAAACAAAAGTTTGGCGAAAATCGCAACATTCGAAGAAACAATAATTTCACATAACTCAAAAAAATTTAAATTTTTCGTGCTTTTTCCTTCTCTAATTCCACTCACAGTGTTAACGAATTACCAAAAAGAATATAACATATATTTTTCCATCCTTGTTAAAATAATCAAATAGTCAACTATTCAATTGATACGATATTACACAAATATTCACAAAAAAAGTGTTTTTCCACATACGCACATAATGATTCCGAAAGTGTGTATTTGTCAAAAATTATCCAATATATTTTAATATTTTTAATTAATTATTTTATCTTTGTTTTTCGTTCATTTAAAGTCTCATTTACATTCAAGTTAAAATAAAGTCAAAATATTATTAAAAATATATATAAGATGACTTATTAAAAAAAAAAATAAAATAAAATAATCGATTAGTGAAAACACACACAAAAAAAAACACTGGTAAAATCGTTAGTTTTTGGTCATGTTTTTAGTTTAATTAAATTGACCATGGGTGCAGTCAGAGATGAAAAAACTCACCGAAATCTCTTTCAATTGTTTCCATCTCAGAGAAAGAACTTAAGAACTACCAAATTGTTTTTTTTTTCTCTTAGGATTGGACCATCATCGAATTCTGTGGAGATCATTAGCTTCAACCGAAAATGGAGACTGATCATTAATGCTCTTTTTTCCCATTCCCTCACCGTTTTCTTGTAGAAAGTAAGAAGATCTGGATCAGTTGGTTTAATGTTGCTTGACCAACAGTTCTAATGCTTTCTCAGCTCCATTATCTTCTTGCTTGGAATAAAAAAAAACGGAAAAGTGTCCAAACGTAATTGGACTCGACAGAAAGAGTTATAGGACGGATAGGGATAAAATCCTATTGTTTTCAACCCAGAGATCAGAGGGAAAGGATAATGATCAATTTTCACACCTCTACTCACATTCTTCCTTAAGAAAAAAAAACAAACAAAACCGATTCAAACAACGATAAATTCGGTAAAAAAAAAAAAAAAAAAAAAAATACTAAACTTGATTTTTTATCTCTTTTTCAATTTAAATACACTGTCATCCAATGATTCTTAGAGTTACTAATAAATTAACAAAACCTAATAAATTTTCTAAACAGACGGACATAGAATTCATATATAAACCTCTAGAGCTCTGCCGTTCTTAGTTAATAACTGCGACTTAACAACCCTAGTAAAACCGTTTCATTTTAGAATAATTTTTGCACAAAATTATTTCACCAGTACCAGATAACTTAAATCTTTTTCAANTTTTCAATTTAAATACACTGTCATCCAATGATTCTTAGAGTTACTAATAAATTAACAAAACCTAATAAATTTTCCAAACAGACGGACATAGAATTCATATATAAACCTCTAGAGCTCTGCCGTTCTTAGTTAATAACTGCGACTTAACAACCCTAGTGAAACCGTTTCATTTTAGAATAATTTTTGCACAAAATTATTTCACCAGTACCAGATAACTTAAATCTTTTTCAANGAAACCGTTTCATTTTAGAATAATTTTTGCACAAAATTATTTCACCAGTACCAGATAACTTAAATCTTTTTCAACTTTTAAATATTCAATAGATTTTAGTCGGTTGTTAAAAAAAAAATAAATTTTCCGAATATGTAATAACTACATGAGTTGATGGTTGTTGAGAGGGCGTGGCTATAAAGGGTTGTAAATTAACGAAGCTCACGGCGAGGAGTCTTGTATAATTCTATAGAAAAAAAAAANGCGTGGCTATAAAGGGTTGTAAATTAACGAAGCTCACGGCGAGGAGTCTTGTATAATTCTATAGAAAAAAAAAACAGTCCAAGCAGGTGGGTTTCGTTTCGTATTTTTCTACACGCAGGGAGTGTATTTTTTTTGGTANAAAAAAAAAACAGTCCAAGCAGGTGGGTTTCGTTTCGTATTTTTCTACACGCAGGGAGTGTATTTTTTTTGGTATAGACACTGTTGGGTTTTGGCCCTGGACCAGAATTATTAATGGTTTTGTGTTTTTTAGGAAGACAAGGCATGGTCTTGGAGTTGTTCAAGTAGAAAAAAGTAACTCTAGCAAGAAGTCGGGTCTTCGGGATATGATGAAGGAGTAAGAAAAACCATATACATAATTCAAAAAAAAAAAAAAAAAATTCTTCCCATTGTTTTTCTTCCGACTGAGCCTTGGCGGTTCTTCTTGATTTTTAAGAATTATTATTCGTATAAATAATCACAAGTAAAAAAAAAAAAAAAAAAAAAAAAATACGAGAGGATAACTGAGAAGTTTTTTTTTAAATTTACGATTATTACAACCCAACCAAAATCAAAATGGAAATTTTTAATTTCAAATTTATCCATGGTAGAAGAAAATTTAGAAAGATTTTAATCTCTAGGGTTAATCAATAATTCTATTAAAAAATATTAGAAAATATTATAACCAATTGTTACTAAAAGAAATTTTAAAAATACTTCCAAAATTATTGAAATAAAGCATAAAATGCATTTAAGAAGAATTTAAACAAAATAAATGCTAATTAAATTACTTTTCATTTTTTACACTAATTTATCCAACTTTTTAAGAATTTTTAGATGATTAACAGGTAACAATTTCAGATCGCATATTCAAGTTTTTACGCATATGAAATTGAGTACATATATATAAATATATAAATTTTTGCAAATTTTTCAGCAAGAAAGAAATTTCATTTTATGTTGTATTGTGTCCTNATATATATAAATATATAAATTTTTGCAAATTTTTCAGCAAGAAAGAAATTTCATTTTATGTTGTATTGTGTCCTGTAAGGAAATGTTTTGTGAAGATTATCCATTATGGAGATTTTGAGTAGAATTTCAATGGTTTTTGTAAAATGGGAGGTCGTGCGAGGCATAAGTATAATCGAGGACTGGGATTGGTTGTGTAATTCCAGTTTCTTGGAACCTAAGTGTAAGTGGTGTGACTAAAGGGGTCTCTCGAAGGAGTACTGGGGGGATACATGAAGCGGAAGATGGAGATCTGGATTCTATGGACTTCCAGTAGGAAATTCAAGAATCTGGACACATACGCCGGGATACTAGGGAATAGGTTCGGCCTACGAATAAATGGACTTTAGATTTTGCATTTTTANATAGGTTCGGCCTACGAATAAATGGACTTTAGATTTTGCATTTTTATTACCACATTATAGAAATTGCTTTCTTACCAAGAATAACAAGAGTAAGAAACACGGATTTACAGTTTTTTTTTCTATATGAAAAAAAAAATAATACACAATGTCAGACTCAAAATATTTTTTTATATTTTACTACTCACTGAATTATACAACATAATCCCAAATGTTGTAATGTTATCTTATTTGCTGCTTTGAGTTAGACTGACCATTGATATTTTTAAATATTGAAATAAATTATCTAATATTCGTAATTTGTATAGAAGACCCTAACTTTTTAGTTAAGTATACTTAACCCAAATCCTAATATTTGATTTTACTGAGACATTTATAGAATAGGATATATTTTTTTATAATTTTGTGGGCTATGGCTATGACTAACTCTGATATCCAAGGTAGCTTATGATATTGAGACAAACCAAGTATATTCTTAACTGAGACGAGTATACGTAAATCATATGTTATATTAGACTCTATTATGTATCTAGCACTTGAATTCAATAAAATATTTCCAAAGTGAAAATATCCCATAAAATATTTTTGGTTAGCTCTAGTTTGGAAATCTGAAGTGGTTCGGATATCGAGACAAACCCAAGTATATTCTTCATTAATCATTAGAATCAGTATACCTAAGTTACAGACTATTTCAGACTTAATTCTGTAACACATGAATTTAATATGAAATATCCAAAATATAATATCCTGTAAATATTTTTCGATTACTATAGGGATACAGCCCAGTAAATCTCAGAGATTTGAGATATCAAAATATACAAAATATAATCTTAACACGCATGTGTTTACACAAGTTATATTCGACTCAATTTTATAAAACTTCATTTCTGCAAAATATACTCATTATAAAATCCCATAGGAAATTTTTTGGAAAATATCTAGTTGGGAAATTTCAGGTATTTAAGATATTGGAATATACTAAGTATATTCTTAAATCGTAACTTGAGTATACGCAAGTATATAACCGTAGACTCAATTCTGTAATACTTAAACTCAATAAAATATTTCCAAAATAGAATATCCCATAAAATATTTTCGGTTAGTTCTAGCTGAGAAATTTAAAGTGGTGGACATATCCTGACAAATCAAGTATATTCTTAACTGTGACGAGTATACGTAAATCATAGGCTATATTACTCAATTCTGTAACATTTGAATTTAATATAATCCTTCCAAAATAGAATATCTTAAAAAATTTGTTGGGCAAGTTGAAAAAGTTGAAATATCAGGACAAACTAAACTAAGTATATTTTGTACTGGGACGAGTATATTGTTTGATATAATATATATGTATNCTTCCAAAATAGAATATCTTAAAAAATTTGTTGGGCAAGTTGAAAAAGTTGAAATATCAGGACAAACTAAACTAACAATAAGTATATTTTGTACTGGGACGAGTATATTGTTTGATATAATATATGTATGTATAGGTACGTCATACAATTGGTTGCTACTCTTCAAATTAAGAATATCGATATACCAATAATTATCATATTATAACATCACAAAATTGTTTGTTTGTTTTTCTTATGGAGCATCTTACATAATATTATGNTTGGTTGCTACTCTTCAAATTAAGAATATCGATATACCAATAATTATCATATTATAACATCACAAAATTGTTTGTTTGTTTTTCTTACATAATATTATGAATATCGGATCTAACAAACGATCAATATAATATCCAAATTTTAGTATTCTATTTTGAATTTTTTTGATTTTTTTGAATTTTGAGTTTAGACTGTTTAGACTCCATCTGTATGTACAACTGACATCAAAATTCGTATCACTTGAATTTACNTATTCTATTTTGAATTTTTTTGATTTTTTTGAATTTTGAGTTTAGACTGTTTAGACTCCATCTGTATGTACAACTAACATCAAAATTCGTATCACTTGAATTTACAAAAAAAAATGCTTCAAAATAGTAAAAATCCTTATAATTTTTTTTAACCTTGACGAGTCTTTCGGTGCGGTTAGTTGAGGTCAGGTTAGTACTATTTACTTTGTCTAAAATACTGAATTATGTCCATTTAATTGCTCCTTTCTTGTTACATAACAATAAAAGTACACTTTTTTTTTTAACTTTTTACAACTCAAAATCTACTCTAGCTGCAATAAACTCAATTTTTTTTAACTCTTCTGGTTTATCCGAATTCAAAAAATAAAAAGGTTTATGAGGGTCAATCGACTTATTTGAGTCTAAAAAAAAATGAGACTTCCCAAGAATGAGAAGTGATCTTATTGTCTTCCTTGTGAAATAACAATGAGTGACCCTGGACTCCTTAAATGTATCTCCAAATGTCACTTTCTCTAAAAAAAAAAGGATTTCTTTGTGTTTTGTCTCTTCCTGGTTTATTGCTACTTTTTTATGATTTCTATTGATAGGTACTGGAAGGGTAGATTTCTTAAAATAATCCTTAAGGGTTCTGTCTCACACTTTGAATCAAAGTCTTTCGATTTCAGTTTAATTTTTGGTTTGGACAACATCAGTTTAGTGTTCACAGTTTTCTACTGTTGTACAAAAAATTTAAAATTTTCGTTCAAAATAAAAATTGGATCAATTAATTCCCACGGTAAGAAATTTTTCTAATTTTCCTTCATCCCTTTGATAACTTTTTGAAATCTTTTTTTTTTTTCGTCTGTATCGAAATTTGGAGTTAGAAAAGTGATAAATAAAAAAAAAGAACTGTTGGAAGGAAGATATAAAATAAATTTTGAAAAACCATTTCCATTTGACATGGACTTGAATTTATGTGTAAAAAAAAAGAAGCCTTTTCTAGACCTCTTTCAGTAGAAAAGTTCAGTTTCTAGGAGTTGTTATGAGTAATTTATTCACTTGGAAATTTGTCGTTATGAGGATATGTTGCTGGAGTGACTTATTAAACGATTTGAGACTATATACACTCAATTATCATAAATTTTTACCCAATTGGCTGTCGAATAATTTTTAAATTATACAAAACACACCTACATCACCAACTTCTCAACAAAAAGTGCAAATTCTAAAAAAATAATCTTATTTTAGAATTTTAGCAACCTTCAAGGTAAAAAATTCTAAAAATTTTGAAAAAAAAAAAAAAAGTTTTTTTTTTTTAAATTATCAACGTACTATACGAAATATTTTAAAAGTTTCTTAATTCTTACTGATCATTGAGAANAACAAAAAGTGCAAATTCTAAAAAAATAATCTTATTTTAGAATTTTAGCAACCTTCAAGGTAAAAAATTCTAAAGATTTTGAAAAAAAAAAAAAAAAAAAAGTTTTTTTTTTAAATTATCAACGTACTATACGAAATATTTTAAAAGTTTCTTAATTCTTACTGATCATTGAGAAANTTTTTTTTTTAAATTATCAACGTACTATACGAAATATTTTAAAAGTTTCTTAATTCTTACTGATCATTGAGAAAAAGTAACAAGAACGAGAAAGGGTTTGAGAGTTGAGAGTATCACCTGGTGTACATTGCCGAAATTTCTGAGTTACTAAATTCACCGTTGAGAGATACACCAGAAGCAGTGGAAATATAAAAAAAAAAAAAAAAACGTCGAGAATATCAACTCGACGCTGTGACAACAAAAAGTGAAACAATAGTATGAAGAAACCAAATTAAAAATTCAAATCTTTAACAGAAGTTACATAATGCATGGTATGAACTTTAAAATCGTCTGAATGAGAATAATTATTATTCAAGTGGTTCGAATCAACACCATGATTCTTCAACAATGAAAAGAACAGTTCAACAATGAAAAGAACACTGCATCAAGTATACTTGTGAAAATACTTAGACCTTCACTTTCAATACAAATGCCCACAAGAAAATTTTCAAAAAATCAAAATTCAACCAATAAGATTGGAATATTGTAATTTTATTTAAATCTGATTGGTTGAAATTAAATATATTTTTTTAATTACCTTGAGACTTTGCTTATCGAAAGACTCGGTACATGATCTATTCCTCAGGAAGCAAAAATCTTAATTTGAATAATAGAATTCTTGAAACTAAATTCAAATTTGAATCAAAAATTTTTGTTTAAAATTTTGATTCAAATTTGATATTTAGTTTCAAAATTTGCTTTAAAAAAAATTTGATCTTATCTTTGGTAGTGATTTAAGGAAAGAAACACTTACCTTTGAGAGGATCCATCGTTGACTTTGTGAACTATATTAAGAGTACCTCCTTTTTCGGAAACTAAAATAGATGGCATCTCTTCGGTTGTCATGACAACGAATTCTCTAGCTTATTCATCTCTTTTCCCCGCCTTCTCATATCATTGAAAAAGGTAGTGCAGAAAGTTTGATGCGTCTTTGAGGGCGTTGTTAGGGTGAGAGAACCGGTCGATAGAAACCATTACAACCAACTCATTGGTTCTGCGATGAGTTTACGATGATGGTTCCTGCCGAAATATACACTGAAGCAGTTGCGTAGAGAATGTCTCATTTCCACATAAACTTTATCCAATAGCCAATGAGCTGTGATCTCCGCTTTCTCTACATCTACCATCAAAAGCTCTAAATAAAAAAAAACGCAAAAAAATTTCAATTATTAGATGATTTATAAGCACTTCTATATCAAAATTTGATAAATTTGATAAATTTTTAATTTTAGGTAGCAACAGTACCAAATTAATTTGTTAAGGTAGCAATAGTACCAAATTAATTTGTTAAGGTAGCAACAGTACCTTTATCAATTTGTTAAGTTCATCAAAAAAAAAAAAAAATTTTTTTTTCCAAAATTCAAAATTTTCAAAATCGTCTTAATTTTTTATTGAACACTTCCTAATACTAAAAATGATGAGTCTATTTCTAACATTTCATTTAAGATATTTTTTTGTAATCTAATAAAAATTAATTGTCGAATGGAGATCTTCCATTGCATCATAAATTCAATTCCCACCAGTCCAGCAGCACACAAATGAATAAAGTTTCTCAAGTCATATATCTTAAAAAAAAAACTCTTCTAGTCTTCTAAAACAACTATTATAAAATGATTAATTCAACAATATAAACGGTCTAAATGTCCTAATTCTAACTGTTTAGAAATGAATTAAAATTAAGGTTAACAGAGTACCCAGATTGTTTCTGAATTAGTCAACTTCACCTGTGTCATTACGTATAACGGTTTGCTCTTTGTCAAATTTCTCACTAGGCTACGAAAGAAGGCTATTGATGTATTACGTATAATTTCTTTCATTTTTTTTTTTCACCTCCAATTAAACTAACTACTAATTAACATTGATACCAATAGTAATAATAATATTGGTTAACAGCACGCATATTTACATCAAATAATTATTAGAAATATTAATAAGAGAGTTTTTTGTTCATAATTCTTTATATTAGGTTTATAAAGAAGAGAACATTGAATTCGGTTTTCATTGAGAGGCTTCATTTCCTTAAAATTGATTACAATTAACTTAACATTTTTTAACTAATTTGTACACGTAACTAGTCACAAATGCAACTACCTCAAAAGTCTATTTAAAAAAAAAAAAAAATGAAAACAGAGACTTAAATTTAGACTAATTTTAATTTTTATGGTATACATTCTACGCCGGTTCAAAATTTTTTTTTTTTATTTCTATGGCAATTTGTTAAAGTCATCAAAGGTATCTTGTGTTTGTGTTGGTTGTTATTTAACTTTTGAGGTAATTGCATTTGATTTTATTACATGAAGCCGTAATTATTGCGTACTTTTATATAAAAAAAAATAATCAAACAATAACTTAACTTTTAAAAAACTTCTTAACATTGGTAATTATTTTGATAGATTTTTTTTTAATTATTGCTCTTTAATGATTCGGTAATTTCGGATAACTCTGAGATTGAAAAACTGTGTACAAGTGGCTCCTATTTGTACAAGCAAAATAAATTCATTCCGATGGTAAACCTCACAATTGGAAATTAAAGCTTCTGGCATTTTTTTTTTTGTTTTTGGAATTATAATCGATTGTTAGTTTTTGTTTTTTAGTGAAATTGTTATAAGAATTAAAATTAAGAAGAAATTGCCACAGGACAATAATCAAATTTTTACAGGTTTGGATTATTAGAGTGAAAGACGATGAGGGCTCATGGCAAGTTTGAATTATTCAAAATTCAATTCGTTGCACATTGAATGCGAAAATAAATATTTAAAAAAAACGTGATGATTTGAAGCAACGCAGCAGATTCACAGACGTTTGGTCTGGAGTTAATTCGGACCATTTTGATTTAAGATTATCAAATTTGATTTTAGATTTATCAAATTTGATTTTAAATTATCAAATTTGATTTTTAATTATCAAATTGGTCGAAGTAAAGCACCGTCCGTTGATTGTATCAGTTCAATGTATCAGTATCACCCCATTGCCTCCTAACAAATCAACCTAACCCTAACCCTAACAACCTAATAAAAAATCTGAACACTAGTACATTGGGCTGATTACAAAATCAACGAACGGTGGTTTACTCCTACCATCAAATTTGATTTTCATGTCTTTGGTTTTAGTTACAGATAGTTTTGAAGATTGTCTGGAAAGTAATTTCAGGAAACTAAATAAAGTGTATATCTTAAATAATTTTTTTTTTGAAAGATTTACACGTATTTTCTGATTACATTTTTTTGAACATTTATGAAAAACTTCTGTACATTAATAATATATTTTGGACTTAAGCTGATGATAAGTGAGATGAAAACGCACGTATATTGGTTGTTATTATAATTTATAATATTCACATTCAATATTTCCGTTTCTTGTGTCTACTCGTATAATTTCGTGACCTCCACTTTTAGAGAAGGAGGACACAAGAGGAGTCTCAACTTTTCTTCAATTTGCACCCAATTTTTCATATTTTTTTTTCCTCTAAATTGCATCAGAATTTCACGAAATGTTGTATAAATTATTAAAATTACCTCACTGACCTCCTAAATTGAAGTTGACTTGTTCAGGAAATTAACGTTGATGATTAGGATTAGGATTACATCCTTTGACATTTTCCCTTACAATTATTGCACTCAAAGTTCTAGGTCTAATTTATCCTCAGACGATAGTTTTAACCTACCGATAGGATCACCATCACCATCCGTCATGAAACTGTCATGATCCAGATACAAAACAATTGTCACTCACGAAATCACGAGTCACGACCAGGAGCACCGAGCACGACACTTCCACTTGGAATTTACCAAACAAACTGTGCGTGGTTCTGCTCTCTTCCCCATCACAAATGGAACTGGCGGGAAATTTTTAATTTTTTTGTCGGTTTGTTCTCTTTCCCATCAAAAATGGAACTGGCGGGAAATTTCAAAAATTTTTACCGATACCGCTCCGATTTGAAACGCGTCTCGACATTCATTTATCGATTTCGAGTATCATTTCTATCGCAGATTGAGTTTTATATATACTAAACTAAAAAAATAGGAAATAATTTAGATAACTAATCATCAGACAAAAAAAAAACGATACCGAAACCGATACAAAATGCAAGCGAAAAGTTAAAAAGAAAAAAAAATTTTTTTTTTTTTGGTTACCAATTTACAATCCGAGCCAAAAATTCTTAAAAAATCGTTCGAAACCATACCACGATCCAACAGAACACTAAACTTTCTATCGAAACTGATCCAAAATCACAATCTGAATCTCAGATTAATTATTGTATCGAGAACGGATGACTCTCATCTGTAAAGTTGTCTTGTTCTGCATCTGCGTGGTTTTAGTTTGAAATTATTTAAAAAATTTAAATTCCCGCGTGAATAACTTTTTTTTTTAATTTTGTAACGACGTCACTTTATAAAAATTTGTTCAAATTTTTTTCAAATTGTTTTTTCAAAATTTTTTTTCAAAACTTTAATTTTTGTTTTAATTTTCGGTTAAAATAATATTTTCCGAAGCCGGGCACGGATAGGTTTTTTTGGGAACATTACACTGTCGTCTGAGTGTAAACTAGCCCTGGCTTTAGCGTAAGTAACAACAATTTGAAAAAAAACTGAAATCACTCAATCAGAGAATTTCATGAAAATTCTAATTCTATATAAAAATCGGTATAAACTCCNATTTGAAAAAAAAACTGAAATCACTCAATCAGAGAATTTCATGAAAATTCTAATTCTATATAAAAATCGGTATAAACTCCAATGTAAACTATTTCAAAAATTATGCTGAAGATCTAAATTACCTACAGTCTTTAACAAAAAAAAAAAAATTCGACTGACTTTTAAAATAAACAAATTCAATTGTTACAAGTACAACCTGTAACGATTTTGATCCAAGTGAGTGATTTTAGTTTCATTTTTTTTTTCAAACTTGTCACCACCAACATTTCTAAATTTACATTCACATTTTGATCTAAAAATTTGGCTAATTATTGGCTACATTGTTACACCTATTTAAAAAAAAATTCCTGAGTCAGCCCTACTGAGGTCATTAGTCATTTTGATTACGTATATTGGTTAAAACAATGGAGTTTCTTGCATTGTTAGCTCTACCTAAGCAACAACAAAAAAAAAAAAAAAAAAATATCCAACAATGGATCATTTCTCTTCTGATTGGATTGTTGAAAAACCCTTAACAATGGAGTACTTGTGATTGTTGTTATTTACTTGGATTGCGGGGAGTCTATAGGAGAGTTTCTATCATCTTTGATGATGGAGGAGTTGTCTGAACTCGGAGAAGAACCCATCATGAGTTGTTTCCCATTGTTATCTCCATTGTTGCTCATGAGTGGAAAAGGAAATCCCAAACCCCCTAAACCCACCAATCCTCCTAATTTTCCATTTTCACTCATGAGATTGCTCGAAAGTGAATGGTGGTGAGAGTCCATAAAATTCTGTTGATGAGAATTTGATGAATTCTTAGTAGAATTATTTGAAAGTGATTGTTGTTTCTCTTTCGATGATGAGTGTTTAGTCTCTCCATTGTTGTCAAGTGTTCGATCTCGATCTCGTTCATTTCGAGATCGACTTTTTTCAGAATCTCCAGATTTGTTCGAATGTTTCTCACTCGAGTGTTCTTCACGCTCACGTCGTGCTTGTTCATTAATCTCTTTCACTGCGCGCAATTCCTTCTTCAATTTCATTCGTCGATTCTAAAAACATAAAAATAAATATATTAATTATACAATTTATAATATAATAATAATAATTATAAAAAAATATAATTTACCTGGAACCATATCTTAATCTGACGTTCGGTGAGACAAAGTGCATGAGCAATTTCAATACGGCGTCGTCGTGTTAGATAATGGTTGAAATGGAACTCTTTCTCTAATTCCAGTGTCTGGAAGCGAGTATAAGTCTGCCGACCGCGTCGGCGCGGACACCCGTTCGGTCCAGTTGTCCAACAGTCCAAATCTAAAAAAAAAAAAACATACAAAAACAATAAGAAACCAGTAGTCGAGTCTCATACACTTCATCATAAGAATCATAGAAGCCAAAAAAAAAAGCAACAACATTTCTTAGATTTCTGTGGTTGAAAATCGTCACATAAATAAACCGCCGAAAAAAGTCTCTGTTTTGTCTCCAAAGATGAAGAAAGTAAGAAGACTAACGAGATAATATGGTCTTTCGGTTTTTTTTTTTTTGATCTGAGAATAATGGATTCCATACGCCAGAAGAGGCAGATTCCGCAGGCTCTTCAGAGAAGAATTATTAGCTCGTAGATAATCGAATAATCTCTCTTCCCATTGAAATCCACAGAGAAAACAGACGACAAGAATAGAAATTCCATCTATCCGAATTTTTCCACCCTCACGACAAGGACTACAACAAGAGAGAATTTATTCCGTTACATTCAGAAAACTTCCATTGTCATACATCTTCCAGACAATAAACAGGATCAGCCAATGGGGTGGGAGATTTAAAAAAAATTCCCTAGGTCATAGGTCGAGAGATAGAAAAAGAGTTTCAACCAATCAGATTTTTATTCAAAAATTCAAAAATTCAAAAATTCAAAAACCAACTCATTGGAATGGGATGGAATCCATTGTTAAAAAACATTATAGATCTAACAACAAGTAACTGTACAAATTCATCAGTTTTTTTTGTTTTTTTTTTTTTACATTAGTATTATGTTATTACTCCTAAAACTATAACTAAAACTAAAAAAAGTAAAGTTTTATAAACCCTTAAAAAATCAATTTCCAATATCGATTTCGATTTGGTAAAATCCAATCTTTAATTTTTTCAAAAAAAAAAAAAAAAAAAAAAAAAAAAAAAAANCCCCAGATATCCCCGGATTCCCCAGGTCCCCAGGGGATTGGTATGAAAAGTGGGGATTCGTCGAACACTGAAAAAAAGTAAAGTTTTATAAACCCTTAAAAAATCAATTTCCAATTTCGATTTCGATTTGGTAAAATCCAATCTTTAATTTTTTCAAAAAAAAAAAAATCTTTACTTTTAGATTTACTAAAACCTAACTCCAGAATCAAACCTAACATAATGAAACCTATAGTTTAAAAATTATAAAAAAAATAAAAAAATATGAAGGCGTAGATATTATGATACTCTCAATTGACCTCATGGTATTATTTGTCTTATTACGAATTTAAGGTGTGGATTCTCTTTATGCATGTTTTCAAGGCATAAACTAGCTTAGTGACTGATTTAAACATTTTGTAATTCTAAAGGCTTTCAATTAAGGTGTGACTTGAAAGATTTTTGAATACAGAGAAAAAAAACTCCACCTGAAATTCCTAATAAGGTTTCATGTCTTCAAACCAATGAATTTGACTTTAATCAAATTCAAAATGATTAAAGAAAATCTCAAAAAAAGAAATACATAAGAAAATAAAAAAATTAGGAATAATAAAGTTAAGTATAATTTATACTTTACTTTATTCCTAATTTTTCTGTAAAGTCTAACTTTATACTTTATACTCTATAAAGTATAAAGTTGGACATGAGATGATCAGATTTGTGAATAATATAAATTTTTTTTATATCCTCTTAAATGTTTCTGATTCAATGAATTGGAAATGGTGGTGTTTTTCTCAATGTTTTTTTTTTTTTGGGAGAAGTAATGGAGACTATCAGAATTATTCCTGTTGAAATGTTCCATAATGTCAGAGATTTCGCATAAAAGGAGTTTATTGTCCTCTAAACAAGGAATCAACCACGTACAAAGTGATTCCCTTCCATTTCATTTGATTTAACTTAAAAAAACAGAAAATGAAAAAAAAACGGAAGATGAAAAAAACGAAAAAAAAAATCAGAAATGAAATAAAAGTATAAACATGGCTTAAAACAAAATATAAATTTAGATATTACTAATTTAATTCCGATTTCGTTTTGAAAGTTACATTTTCACTNTTGTCCTCTAAACAAGGAATCAACCACGTACAAAGTGATTCCCTTCCATTTCATTTGATTTAACTTAAAAAAACGGAAAATGAAAATAAAACGGAAGATGAAAAAAACGAAAAAAAAAATCAGAAATGAAATAAAAGTATAAACACGGCTTAAAACAAAATATAAATTTAGATATTACTAATTTAATTCCGATTTCGTTTTGAAAGTTACATTTTCACTATTTCAACTCAAATTCTTTTCCCACTTGGATTATGATAGTTTATGATAGCTTATATACAGTTTCTATGATAAGTTTGCCAAAAACAAAACAAAAAATTGTATAAAATGAATGATATGTGGATTTATGTATTATTTATTTTAAATCCATCTAAATGAGTAGTAAAAGGAGATGCGTGAGCGTGAGTTTTCGGTTGGTTGAGGGCGGTAGTGTAAAGGTTTGAAAACAAATGATTTACTGAGCATAAACTCCTTGTAAACTCATGTAGTAAAGAAAATAGAAGACAAAGTTTATTTGAGTTTCCTTCAATCCCAACTTGCTAACTCATCTGGAACGTGTGCTTGGCAATTTAAACGATTCACAAAGAACTTCAAGGGAGAAAAATAAGAGACATAAAAGTTAAACTTTAGCTTTAAGCTTTAGGTAGAAAAACTTTACATTGCCCATCCCTTCCTTTTTATATTACCGAAATCCGTTTTTTTTTTCTTTTTTTTTTCCTCCGTTTCCTTTTTTTCCTTGTAGAAAATTCTACTAAGATACGAGAAATGGTCTCTGAGGCCAATTCAATAAATACCAAGTCCAAGTCTATAAAATATAAATGGCCGATGACCAGACTTAGGTCCATTTCCGACCCATCGATCCGTCAAGTCCAGTGTGGATCCAAATCAAAAAAAAAAAAAAAAAAAAATTAACGGAACGAAAAAGATTTTCAGACAGAGACGACTCTAAATTCAGTGGTTTAGAATATGATCAGAAAAATAATAATATTATAAGAGAAATAGAAAATATTACCAGAGAAATATAAGATTCATGTTAATTTTTGATATTAAAGGAAATATTACATATATATATATATATATATAATCATATATATAATATATATATATAAATTATAATAATGAAAGTTTAAGCTTTATATTTTACTCCATCAGAATAAGATAACTCTTTGTGAGATATATTCATATATTAATTTTTGATATTAAAGGAAATATTATACATATATATTATATATATATTATATATATATATTATATTATATATATGTAAATTATAATAATGAAAGTTTAAGCTTTATATTTTACTCCATCAGAATAAGATGACTCTTTGTGAGATATATTCATATAAGACCATTATTATAAACTTTTAACTTTTATTATAATTATTCACAAATTTATATAAAATTATACATCTCTATTGCTTAGCATTCACGATGATTATAATTTTGAATGATAATCGTATAGATTATTCTAAATACGAAAGGTAATTAGGTGTAGTTAGTGTTATGTTTGTATTATACTTATATTTATATTTACATTAATTTTTATATTTATTTTTATATTTATTATATTTATTATATTATGACTTTTGTAAATTATAAATTAAAAGTTTCTATTTGAGCTGTTCATTTTCTAGCACTCTTTAATTTAATTCCAAATCTCGACATTCTACTATAATATTTTTGAAATTTCAAATATCAAACCCATTTATCATTTTCAGTGTTCTTTCATTTTGACTTTATGAGTTTTTAGAGTCAATTCCTCGTATTAAAATAGTCTCAAACAAAAGAGAAAAAGAGGAAAGTCAACAGACTCACTCCTAAGGGAAAAACTTAAAATCTCATCTCTTGAAAATTAATTTTCTAACATACATTTTAGAAATGGAAAATAAAAGTGAGGAAATGTGTTTAAATTGAATTTAATTCAATTTACTAGACATCTTTCATATATTTTCGGTTATAAAAACCCTTAAAGATTCAAATATGACTCATTTTCAACAAAAAAAAAAGATCTCTACACACATGGAATCAATTCTTCATTCTAATCTTTAAAATCTTGATTCATTTCATAGGTTCATATTACATTTAGAATGGGTGGTATTTATGTAATAAATCTCTCAACATATCGTTGAGTTTACTAAATAATAACTCAGGGTAAAAACTTCCCCAACATTTGAGTATAAACTTTCATTTTTCTACATAAATATCTAACACTCTACTCTACAATTTCAGATATAATATTTAAAGAAAAATAATTTTTTTTTTGTTAAATTATCACTTTTATAAAAATATTAAAAGTATGGATAAAGCTTAAAGAATGATTTTTCTTTAAAAAAATATTCAAAGTATGAACACAGCTTAAAAAATGATTCTTCCTTAAAAAAAAATATTCAAAGTATGGACACAGCTTAAAGAATGATTTCTCTTTAAAAAATATTCAAAGTATGGACACAGCTTAAAAATGATTCTTTCTTAAAAAAAAAAGTATTCAAAGTATGAACACAGCTTAAAGAATGATTTTTCTTTAAAAAAAATATTCAAAGTATGGACACAGCTTAAAAAATGATTTTTCTTTAAAAAAAAAATTCAATTTTTCGTATATTTCTTAAGTTCATTGGACACACCAGGGGTTTCCCTCATGACAAGTCATAACCCTAAAATTTAAAAACTTTTTTTTTCTGAAACTTATCCTTAGATTTAGATTTCTTGGCGTGCGTTACCTTATGAAGCCATTACAACGTAATTCTTCGTAGTTCTTACATGCGTTTGAGTCTTTTATGGGAATCAAAGGTGAGATCCCGGGGATTACGTACGAAGCACGGGTTTAACCATACAACCTTCACTTCAAGACATTTCTTAACGTTTTTTCTATATATATATATATATTTTTTTTTTCTTATTTTTTACCTATGGATTCTGGACCCCCCTGGGATCCAAGTACCCCATTCGACCTATCCCATAAATTAGAAGGAGGGAAGTTTTTTTTTTTTTTGGGATCGTTCAGAAGCAACGAAGAAGGAAGCCAGAGAGCCATTATTTCCTTCACTTCTATGACATTTCATTATTTGAGAAAACGAGGGATCCATACTGAGACTCTCAAAAGGCTCAGGAAGAAAATCTTGTACCATAACGGTACTTTTTGGATTTTCAGAATAATAAGAAGAAAAAAAAAAAAAAAAAAAGTTATGAAATAAATACGGTCTTAACTGCCTTCGTGGGATTTTTATGTCTGTATCATGTTCACGCTCCCATTAGCACAAGTCAGAACCCCTTCAATTCTCATAATACTATATTTTTGTTAAAGTTTGAAATTTTGTATACAAAAAAAAAATAATAATTTTTGATATTTTTTTTTCCTTTTTTTTTATTTTTTTTCTTTCTTTCTTTTTCTTGGGTGGGAGTTTTGAAGTCTGGAGAAAGTTAAAGTATCGATTGGAGAATCTGTGAGAGTGGGAATTTAAATTCTTGTGAGTCGATCAAGTGTTAGGAGTCTTTTGGGAGAGTTTCGTAGCATCCGGTTTGGAATCAGAAGCAGGAGAAAAGGGGAAAAGAAATGGTAGAAATGGAAAGTAAAATAAAAATAAAATATTTCCATTCCGTCTCCTTTCTCTTGCTTTCTCCAATATCCGACTCCAATGGCTCTCATGTCCAATAAGTCCCTTATGAGAACGACTTTTTCTACTCCAACCTTCTTCTCCACCGGAATGGATACATTTATGATTATTTCCACTTTCTCTACCAAAAAAAAAGAAAAAAAGAACGGAGTAGAAAAAACAAAAATACGGTTTCAGGAAGTAAGTCCAAATCCGCTGATATGGAACGAGAAAACATTTGTACAACTCAAAAGACATTAATAATTTTCATTTTTTGATCTTTTGAGTTTGTTAAAAAAAAACGTGTTAGTTTACGCAAAAGATAGAAAATTACAGTGTGTGTCGGATTCTTAAGCACACTAATACAAGCCATTTATCTTACAATTAGATAAAACTTCTTTTTTTGAAGAAAATCTTAACGGTTTAAGAAAGAGCAATGGAAAGTAGTGTTTGACATTAAGAAAATCAAATCTCTACGATCANGAAAATCTTAACGGTTTAAGAAAGAGCAATGGAAAGTAGTGTTTGACATTAAGAAAATCAAATCTCTACGATCATTGGATGAGAAATTATGAATTTTTGAAAATTTGAAATTTTTGGATATTCTTTTCAAACGCCAATCTCCTACAACATCGACTCAAAAGAATGTTCAAAAATTTCAATTTTCTAAAAATCATAACTTATCCAATGATCGTAGAGACTTGATTTTTTTTACATCAAACACTACTTTCCAATGCTCTTTCTGAAACCGTTAAGACTTTTCCAAAAAAAAAAAAAAAAANTTTTTTACATCAAACACTACTTTCCAATGCTCTTTCTGAAACCGTTAAGACTTTTCCAAAAAAAAAAAAAAAAAATCTTTGTACCCAACATAAACTGCTCAAATTTTTAAGAACATTTCAAATTTTTAATTTCCTCACCAAAGAGCATGGGAATAAAGTAACTTCCAGTGNTTTTTTACATCAAACACTACTTTCCAATGCTCTTTCTGAAACCGTTAAGACTTTTCCAAAAAAAAAAAAAAAAACTTTTTACCCAACATAAACTTCTCAAATTTTTAAGAACATTTCAAATTTTTAATTTCCTCACCAAAGAGCATGGGAATAAAGTAACTTCCAGTGTTCTTAAGAATCTGAGACGCACTGTAATAAAAATAATATAGTAGTTTATTTTTATAAGACCTTCCGATATAAGACCATATTATTGGTTATAAGACCCGATTTTTTATAGCTTAATTTGATCAAATACATTTAGCATGGGTGAATAATTTGTTATAAGACCCTGCTTTTGGCCTTGATAATTCTATTCCGCAGCTCGTTATAAGACCCAATTTTCTCCTTGTAAGACCAAAATTCCTTATTTAATGATTTTAGTTTAAAACATAAAATTTTTGTTTTATTTTGTTTGTTGAAAACCACCAAACAGCATTTTTGAAGTCTTGATTGAGATTGAGATTGGTTAGTTTTTATATTTTTGAACGTTTGTAAAACTGCTCAACATTTAAATTTGAACCTGTTAGTAGTGTCAGGGTTGAAACATGTTCTGGATGAAATGTCATGGACTTTCATTCCCTTGAGACTTTCTCTAGAAATGAGAATCTTTTTGGATTTTGTGACAGAAAATGTATCTCTAAAATTCGGATTGACTTTTTTTTTTTCCNACTTTCATTCCCTTGAGACTTTCTCTATAGAAATGAGAATCTTTTTGGATTTTGTGACAGAAAATGTATCTCTAAAATTCGGATTGACTTTTTTTTTTTNCTAGAAATGAGAATCTTTTTGGATTTTGTGACAGAAAATGTATCTCTAAAATTCGGATTGACTTTTTTTTTTTCCAAGAGACATAACATGCATCCAAATGACAACTTTATCATAAGACGAAAATGTTTTTATTGTNCTTTTTTTTTTTCCAAGAGACATAACATGCATCCAAATGACAACTTTATCATAAGACGAAAATGTTTTTATTGTACTCTCTCCCTCGACCTAAAACTCCACGCAATTCCCAACATTTGGGACATAAAATCCGCACATGTCTCATCTCCTCAACCCTTCACTCACAGATTTACCACCTTCCAAAGCACTAGACGGGGAACTTTTTTTTTTTAAATAAAATAAAATAAAGATTCTCGTTTAACCTTTTATACTCTCTCAACTTCCATATACTCACACTCAACTCATACTACAAAATCTCACCAACTTATGAATTCCGAATAGTAAACAAAACCAAAAGGAAAAGAATAGCAGTTGGATTAGATTTTTGGAGAGGGGGGGGGNTTTTGGGGGGGGGGGGGGGGGGTGTGTGTTTAAAATCTATTCAATTTTTAGAGATTTTTAGGCTTATAGCCAAAAATAGTCTTCATTTCTTCCTAGTTATGCAAACAACTGATTTTAAAACTTTAAAAAAAATAAAATTTAAAACTTTTTAGAAATAAGAGAGCTGGAGAGTTTAAGTATATTTTTAAGGATGTTGTTTAAACACTTCAAAACCTTATACCAGAAAAGATACATTTAGANATTTAAAACTTTTTAGAAATAAGAGAGCTGGAGAGTTTAAGTATATTTTTAAGGATGTTGTTTAAACACTTCAAAACCTTATACCAGAAAAGATACATTTAGAGAATGGACAATGACAGGGAATTTCTTATTCAATGAATTGACCAAACCAAACTGACAAAGTACAAATTAGTAGTACAAAAGTATAAATTTAGTACAAAAGTACAACAACCATGAAATTTTTTTAAATATGAATGAAAATTTTGCCTAAAATTTTTAAATTTCTGAACTTTTGCCTAAAATTTCTAAATTTCTGAAATTTTGCCTAAAATTTCATAATTTCTGAAATTTTGCCTAAAATTCCTGAAATTTCTGAAATTTCTTCCTCTTGTTCTATAATTTAAATCAAAATTTTGATTTCTCGTTAAGAATATACTTGTTATGTTTTTAACTCGACTAACTCTTAATTAATCTTGTCATCACTCTATTGAATCTCAACAAATCTTAAGGAATCATAATTATTAAAAAAAAAATGATACTTTACGTTTAAAACAATAGAGATCGCCTTTTNTTCTCGTTAAGAATATACTTGTTATGTTTTTAACTCGACTAACTCTTAATTAATCTTGTCATCACTCTATTGAATATCTCTTTAGAAATCATCTCAACAAATCTTAAGGAATCATAATTATTAAAAAAAATGATACTTTACGTTTAAAACAATAGAGATCGCCTTTATAGTTATTAGCCCAATCTAAGAACTCTTTATCTTTATCCCTTAGCCTCATAATAACAATAAAAATAAAGTTTTTTATTTTGTATAATAGTAATTTTAAGTAAGATTATACTAACATAAAATGAAATTCAAACCTTTTTATATGAGACATGCAATGTATATACCTTGCTTGTAAGAGAATACAAACAATCGGATTAAAATCTCGTTTGACGAGATCATAAATCCATCTTATAATAAATCATCTTTTAGTAAAAAAAATTATACATAAACAAAGATTATAAGTTGACTTACTATTGACTTTGCTTATCAAAGACAGGAAACACGGAGCCAATAATTTACTTATCAATTAAAAAAAAAGAATTAAAAAAATTTCCAAATTTTTAGTCCTAGTGACTGAAAATCAACTATTACTAAAACAAAACTATATTATCAAAAATACTAAAAACTTCATTTTTAACNTATACCTTGCTTGTAAGAGAATACAAACAATCGGATTAAAATCTCGTTTGACGAGATCATAAATCCATCTTATAATAAATCATCTTTTAGTAAAAAAAATTATACATATACAAAGATTATAAGTTGACTTACTATTGACTTTGCTTATCAAAGACAGAAAACACGGAGCCAATAATTTACTTATCAATTAAAAAAAAATTTCCAAATTTTTAGTCCTAGTGACTGAAAATCAACTATTACTAAAAAAAACTATATCAAAAATACTAAAAACTTCATTTTTAGCAACTTTGACGATACCTTTATCCTAAATTTTGAAAATTAGGCACTTATCATTGCCTAACTCTATTTGATTTAGTAAAATGAAAAAATAAATAAATTAAGAAATAAATCAAAAAGCTCAAAGTTCTCCCTTCTGTTGTTCCTAATCCCTTATTTGAGAATCCGCCTACTTTCTAAGCTTTTGCCGACAGTCGGGTGTAAATTAGAGTCTTAGGTTGATATTTTTTTATTTTATTTTTTCAAAAAAAAAAAAAAAAACATAAATAACAGGATCTTAGAAGTCATTCTGACTGTCTGGAAAGTCTGCACTATAATCATAACTTTCCATAATTCCAAGAACCAAGTATAAGTTTTCCGTCTCACTTCTAATGATCAGAGACAAAGTTTCACCTCAGCAAAAAGGAAATAATAGAAATTTCTAAGACTTTTTCTCTCATAAAGTGAATCTTTATGGAACCTATTTCAAACTTTGGGAACTTCTGTGGTCGACATCTCTATCGTTCTTAGAGCAATTTATTTCATTTAATAAATCCCTTATAGTTCCCTTTTTTCTTACCAATCGATGAAACATTTATACCCATCCAACCCAAAAATATCAAAAGTTGAAGAAATCCCTTCAGTAGTAAGTAAGTAGTAGTGTTTAAAAAGTTAAAAAAAAAAAAATTGTCATAATTTTAAACCTTTCTTATTCTTATGTTACCAGTTGAGAATGATGAAACCAACTTGAAAATAAGTTCAGGTTTTAAAAATTTTAAATAATTTTCTTGTTAGAAAATCCCCCTCTTTCAAACTTAAATCTAAGACTAAGACTAAGACTAAGACTAAGACTTAAGAGTGAGTATATATGAGTAGAAAAAAGTTGCAGTTGGTTTCTAATTCTCAAAGTTTCCCTTTTGAATTTTAAACCAGAAGAGAAAATGGTAAGTTAATTCCTTTCATATGAAACTTTAACTTGAACTTTGTTGGATAAATTTTGTATAAAAAGTTTACCTTTGGGAATTTGGAAGTTTTTTTTTTGTCTCTTTTTTTTTCATCTTATGAGAAGAGTTGCATGCTGCTCTGCCATTTGCTATTTCAATTCCAATGGAGAAAAGCCCACTTTCTCTCCTCTGAATCCAGAATATTAGACTCATTCAAAACCCCATTCACTTCCATGAATAAAACTTTAAGCGCTCCTTAATTACAAAACTCTGACATTCTCCTACCAAATGGGAACATTCTCTTACTTTCTTCACGACCAAATTACAAACCCTTGTCATAGGGAGAGAAAAACGAAAAAAAAAAAAATAAAAAATCGAAAAAACTTGTTCCACTACCTAAAAAAAAAATTTTTTTTTTTCTATCCCGGGGAAATCATCATGCATGAATTATCGCAAAAATTCTGCTTTTAACAATTCATTTATCAAATTGAAAACTTCGTAGTTAACTAATTAAAGTTTGATTTTTTATGTTTAGCATAGTGTTAGGTTGTTGTGTTAGTGTTAGGTGCATAGGCATAGGGCATAGTGTTACGCCCGATTTATACTTAATGTCATTCGTCCTTCATTCGAATGAAATGCAGTATGATTGATGAATTTTGGAACAAATTTTGCAATCTAATTTACCTTAACAATTAAGATTTTTGCAAAATTTGTTCCAAAATTCATCAATCATACTGAATTTCATTCGAATGAAGGTATAAAACGGGCGTAATAGCCTCTGGCCATAATACTTTTAGAAAATTGACGTGTGTTAAATATGATACACCAGACAGGAGTGTATTGTTGAAATATTTCAGCAGTAATTAAAAAGTTAAGAGAAATTTTTGATGTTGGAGAACTTCCAACGCCAAATTAACTTAAGATAAAGTCTCCTACACCTAACTTTCACTCTAGATGACAATTTTTTTTTTTTTTTTTTTTTGGAGAAAGTAGAAGATAGAAATTTTGTCCATTATTCTAATGGAGTTTTACTCGTTATGTTGGATGAGATCCGTAGTTTCCTCTTAACCTCGCTCTATCGTTTCCCTATCCTAGTACCAAATTACTTTCTTATCTGTAGACTCATGAGAGTTTCCTTCACTCCGTTCCCACCATTTTCTCCACCATTTCACTTCAGTTGATTTCCAATTTCCTCTCTCATAATTATTTTTAACTTCCTTCTCCTTTCACGACTCAAGGAGTAGTTGTTGTTTTTTTTTTGGCAAAAAACCAACAGAAATTGCACAGGAATTCTCTTTTCCTACCAGCCACTTGAGCCGACGAGTGAAAACGAGAGAGAATCACTTTTAAAACTACTCTCAGCTTCGTTATTATGAAAAATGGTGTGAATATTAACAAGAACTTTTTTCATAAGCTTTTCTTTTATACCGTCGTCAGCATCTACAAGAGAAGAAAAAAAAACTCGAGATGATGATGAGGTTAGTTGAGTTTGAAAAGATTCGGTACAAAGCTAGGGTTTGAAAAATTGGTAGGAATTTCAGAATGGAATAACCGGGTTTAAACCGGTTTTTCGGTTCAATTAATGGCTAACTAAAATAAATAAACTTGTCTAAAACTCTACCGATTATTTTCTAGACATAAATTTTTGATAAAAATTTATTGAATTCACTTGGTTAAATTCAAACAAGTTTGATCAACTCTAACGAAATTTGTAACGGAAGTTTTAAGCTCAGTTTACACTTTCGTTTCGGTTTGAGAAAATCGAAAATCAAAAAACGGCTAAAGAGCTCATCATATATTTTTTAAATTAACTTTTTTTACTACCGACTCTACTGCAAATGTACTATAAGTATTATAAATAAATAATCCCAGCTGCTTATACAGTATGTTGAAATAAGAAAGCGAAAATCCAGCACGAGAGGTTTTAAATCTCTTACAAATTAGACATTTTCAACACTTTTTAAGTTAAGAAAAGTTAAGTTACATTTTCATAAAAACGATTTTCATGAGCAACTTGAACAGTTCATAATGTATCAAAATTTTTGACATTACAATCAATTTTGATTTTTACACAAAATCAATTCTCAAAAACTTCGTCTTCTTATTTTAACGCATTGAATATTATCGTTCGAAAGCAACGCTTGACCAATGGTCGGTCAGAAGAACAAACCGAACTTTCTTAAACCTAAAGCTAAACCCTAAAGTAATCGAATTTTAATTTCGATTTAAAAAATTCTAAACCGAACCGATTTTTTAATTTCGATTTAAAAAATTCTAAACCGAACCGATTTTTTAATTTCGATTTAAAAAATTCTAAACCGAACCGATTTTTTAATTTCGATTTAAAAAATTCTAAACCGAACCGATTTTTTAATTTCGATTTAAAAAATTCTAAACCGAACCGATTTTTTAATTTCGATTTAAAAAATTCTAAACCGAACCGATTTTTTAATTTCGATTTAAAAAATTCTAAACCGAACCGATTTTTTAATTTCGATTTAAAAAATTCTAAACCGAACCGATTTTTTAATTTCGATTTAAAAAATTCTAAACCGAACCGATTTTTTAATTTCGATTTAAAAAATTCTAAACCGAACCGATTTTTTAATTTCGATTTAAAAAATTCTAAACCGAACCGATTTTTTAATTTCGATTTAAAAAATTCTAAACCGAACCGATTTTTTAATTTCGATTTAAAAAATTCTAAACCGAACCGATTTTTTAATTTCGATTTAAAAAATTCTAAACCGAACCGATTTTTTAATTTCGATTTAAAAAATTCTAAACCGGACCGATTTTTAATTTCGATTTTCAAAATCCCTAAACCGAACCGTTTTTTAACCCCGTTATCCTTTCACTTCCTTCAAAGTTCATTTTAAATAGAAAACCCCCCCCCCCCCACTTTCTCCAAATAGTAGTACATAGTTTCTCGTTGCGAATTGTTGAATTTTGTTAGTAAAAGTAAGAGTTTCCTCAAGGGGAAAGTGCTCTGGAGCTAATTCCATTTTAGAAGGAGTAATATATGTTTATGGATATGAGTATGGCCTCTCCATGGAGAAAGTAGAGGATATTAGACATAAAGGCTCCCAATGTTTGTGGAAGAGAATGGGACTTATCTTTTAGAATAATAGGACCCTTACGTATGCATGGAAAGTACCACTTTCTCTCCACACGCCTTTTTCTCCACTCTCAAAGAGTTACAACTTATAATCAACCCTTATACTCAAACTATACTCATCACTTGACATCCCTGTCGTTGAGGACATGATCAGAATTCTCACCTCCAATCAAAAAAAAAATAAAAATCATCCACAACATTTCACAAACCTCAAAAGTCAAACCTAAAAGTATACCTTAAAAATGATTTTTAACAAAAAAAAAAAAATCATCAATTTTTTGTTTAATCTAAAAAAAAAAAAAAAAAAAAAAATTGAAAAAAACTTGTATAACTTTGTAATGAGCATGTGCTCTGGTTAGTCTAAAGAATCGATAGGAAACTGATGAAAAGTAGAGACAAAAAGGAGTGAAAGTTCCTTCTTTCTTTTCCACACTTTGAAATTTTGAGGGGCTAATCTCATGTGTTAGAATGAGTCCCAAGAGTTCCATATCTCTCCAGAGGGCCTTCTCTTGTCTTTTCTAGAGCGTCTTACGACAACTCATTTCCCTTCACATTCTTACACACAACTTTCTTCTACTTTCTTCTCCTTTCTCTTTAGAAACTATGTTGTAAGAAGGATAAGAGAATAGATACTCCAGAATGTATTTTGAGTGGTAAAATAGAAAAAATAAAAAAAAGTATAATTTTCAGTGACTCCTACGACATATATAGATGGTGAAAGTAGGAATGAAAGAAAGTGGAAGTGGTGTACATTAGATTAGAATGCCTCGTTTGGGTAGCTTTCGGAATGAGTTTTCTAGAAGAGAAAGTATGGGTGAATGTCTCCTCATTTCTCCTCTGCGTCTCCTTCCCTTACTTTTACGTCTCTCTATCTTCAATCGTATCACTCGAAATCTCTCCAGGTACTCCGCCCTTCCGCCATGACACTTTCTCCCCACCCCACTCCTTTCACCTCACGAAGTGGACCATTACGAACTTTCCCATGGCCCACTCAGTAGTACTAACCAAAGCCCTTTTGAATCCATTCTCTACAACTCTTTTCTCCATTTTATTCACGTTCCTTCCAAGGACCCAAAGATAGGCAGAACTTTACAATGAACCAAAAGAGATACGAACCTTTTTATAGTACCTCTTTCGTAGCTACAAACTCTAAGCTATGAGATATGTCGGTATTTTTTTTTTAGGTTTAGAGCCTCTTTAGAGTTCATGACATTGCTTGAATTACGGGTTTAGACATTCAGAATTGACGATTCACGGAAATCCGTATGCTTTATGTCCCACAATAGAGAGAATAAGAGAAAGTTTGGGTATTTTTTAAGTTTTTTTTTTCACACTTTCTTTCAAACATTGAAATGAAATTGTTATCAATTTTATTATAAATAAAGGGTATTGAAATTAATTGCAATTGTTTTTTTTTTTTGCTTTAACTTATTTTGCTAGAAATTGGTGTTGAATTTAATATGTTGTGAAATTGTGGATTTGAAATTTATTAGATTTGTGTAATAATACACATTTCTGTGTAAAATTTGTAGTTGTAAAACTAAAACTACAAAAACAAAGATTATGGGAAGAGACTTTTAGCCCATGCACTTTTCCTGAGGAAAGCAGTGGTTTTGTTAATTGATGGTCAAACAGGATTTTGACAGGAATTTTTATGGGAAAAAATATTAGCAGTTGTTTTAGAAAGACCATCCAAAAGTAGTGGGACAAAGTAAAAAAAAAATCAATACTCTACGATCACTAGAAGAAAAATTATGATTTTTTGAAAATTGAAATTCTTGGATGATATTTTGAGACGATGTACTACGAAATGGGCATTTCAGAAGAATAATCCAAAAATTTCAATTTTCAATTTGTATATTAATTTCGTAAAATAAAGAAACAAAGAATAAATTTTCAAAAATATTAAATAATTTTCTTTAGAAAAGCTTTTTAATAAAAATGAAGCGCTGATTCAGCGCTTGCGATTAATTACTTCAGCGCCGCTGAAGTAATTAATCCAAACNCTTCAGCGCCGCTGAAGTAATTAATCGAAATCCATGTATGAAGTTGCACAAATATTGTCAACAGTTATTAGTAAATCCTTAGCAACACAGTAAAGTTTCAGTATTTTTAAATTGTAACCGGATGTAGAAGAATCTTCCAAAAAAAATTGAAATGCAAAAAAAATATGAAATGCAAGTTATTCCTTTTAGTTTAAACGTCAGTTAATATTAAGTTTTTAGTTATAATTTCTCAACTTAAAACTTCAACAGCTGTCTAGAGCTTTGCGCTTAGGAGACATGAATTTCGTTGGATTGAGATATTGTTAGCGCGATCATCGAAAAATGAGATCTTAAGAAGGTAGCTATATAGTAACACCAAATATGGCTACCTTAAGGTCAAATTTTGATATCTCTTTTTTTTTTTATAATTTCTCCAGCGCAATAACACTATTATTGCGCTGGACAAATTATAAAAAAAAAATCAAATGTTATTTCCATTGTTCAAAATCTCTTATGTATATAATAGAGTCTAATGAAAGGTTTAAAATTCCATGACTACTATGTGAAGGGATAATATTCAAAATGAAGGGATCCTCTAGTTAAATGTTAAATACTAGACTTAAAAGTAGAGAAGATTGGAATTAGTAGAGCAGATGTGTATGATGTAGAGAGAAAGTAAAAAAAAAAGAAAGTTGGTCTTCTGGTTGGCTCATAAATGTAAATAATATTAGATTATGGAGAGAATTTGCATAAAATGTCCCATCTGTTGTGGCTCATTTCCGGGAATTGGTAACTTGAATTTTGAGCACCTCTAGGGAAAATGTAGACTTTCTCTTTTCAAACAATGTTTCAAGAGAGAAGAAACATAATCTCTTAAAATGAGTCTTCGTTCTTATGGATTTCTGGATTAAATCCAATTCCCTCTTTCTACAGTCAAAGTGGATTTCCGTCAACCATTCTGTAGAAATTGGTATGGAAGGCACAGTGTGACTTAATGGTCCATTAGCGTCGCATAAATTACGCTTTCCAAACTACATTAAACCCAAACGCTTTCTCTTTTCTAACAAAATTCTTAACTTCTTTAAAAAAAAAAAAAAAAAAGTCGTTACTAGTAAAATAAATGGAGCATTTCGAAAAGAAAGTGAAAGTGAGCTAAGCTTTTTCTTTCTTTCTTTTTTTTTTAGTTTCTCTAAGTCCTCCATTAGACTGGATTGGTCGGTAGAAGGATTAGACGAAGGCTCTTTGAGACCAAGGATAAAAAGGCATAGAATGGAAAGTGAAAGTGAAATGTCACTTCTCAATGTCCACTTTTTCTACTTTCACTTTCAAAAAAAAAAAAAAAAAACTAGACTAAAGAGACTTTAGCCCTTGGAAATGAAAATGAACTCTATTTCAAATGACTCTGCTCTAAAAATAGAATTCATAGTTTTAGGTCCTTAGGTTTTTTTCTCTATTACCCAATTTCACAAAAATTTCATTTCTACTTTCTCTAAAAATCATTCTCATCTTCTTTCTTTTTAATCTTACTATGCAACCCACTCAAACTTAATTTCTTCCTTTTACTTTTCAAAATGAATATACTTTAGTCACAATTTTCTTAAAAAAAAAAAAAAAAAAAAACTAATCACAATAATTTTAATATCATTTATATCTAAAAACATGGTTTTAAAACTCAAAATCAAAATCAAAATCAGTGTTCGACAAATACGCACTTTTGGAATCATTACGCTCTTATAATGCGGGAAAATGCGTTTTTGCGTATTTTTGCCTATAGTTCCGTCTTATCTTATAATATCGTCTATACAGTTGGGTGATAATTTAAATACGCACCCTACGATTTAAAAAAAAATCCAACTTAGAGTAAAAATTTGTAAACAATCAAAAGTTCATCATATTAACAGGCCTATTTAATCATACTATGCCAAATTTGAGATTTTTAGAATAATTAGTTTTGGAGTTAGCGCGATAAATTAAATTTTTGGCGGGAGAAAGTTGGTGATAATTTATATACGCACTAATCTTTTAATCTAAGTTTGCATCAATCTATAGTGGAAGACCAGCCCGAATCGGTTTTATTTCATTATTTGAAGTAAGGTAATTATTTATTTAGTAGTAATAAGGCGAAATGTTAACTTTTACCAAACAATTTTGCACTTTGAGTCCAATTTAGATAAGAAATGCCAAAGGGAAAGTGTCTATCTGAGTTTGAGAAAGGGCAAATNCCAAAGGGAAAGTGTCTATCTGAGTTTGAGAAAGGGCAAATCAATGGATTCAAGCAAAACAATTTGTCTAATAGACAAATTTCGAAGCTAATTAATCGTTCTGAAGGCTGCAATAGGAATTATCTCCAGACAAAGGAAATCCATGTTAAGAAATCAAAACGAGGACCAAAAGAAATACTTTCTCCCAGGGAAAAGCGCCTNCATCACCCAACTGTATATCTATAATATCTATTTTTTTCAGCTGTTTAAACGAAAATTGCTTTCGTTACCTAGTAGTCCATTGCTCAGTTTAGGTAAATGAATAAATAATTCAAAATTGAATAGAGATTTGAAACTAATTGAATTTACAAGTTTTGAATTCGCGCTGAAAAAATCAATCAACAAGGAAAAATTATTCCAAATTTTCAAATTTCCTACGCACGCGATTTTACGCAATNTGAAAAAATCAATCAACAAGGAAAAATTATTCCAAATTTTCAAATTTCCTACGCACGCGATTTTACGCAATTTTACTGCGTACAGTAGTCGAACACTGATCAAAATGTTCTCTTATAAGTTAATCTATACACAACTAAAAAAAAACCTACATTATTTCAACTTTTTAAGTGAAACAACAAACAACATGATGAGTAAGTACATGAAACATGAAACNATTTTACTGCGTACAGTAGTCGAACACTGATCAAAATGTTCTCTTATAAGTTAATCTATACACAACTAAAAAAAACCTACATTATTTCAACTTTTTAAGTGAAACAACAAACAACATGATGAGTAAGTACATGAAACATGAAACAACAACATTTAAAAAATTTTATAAAAATTCTTAAAAAAATTTTAACTTATAATATAGATTTCTACTTGTTTCTTGGTGTTCTATTATGAGTGGTTGGCCTAGTGTTGAAGTTTAGTAATAGTATTTTTTTAAATCTGAATCCCTTGAGATGAAGTTCCATTTATAAGAAAAAGAGCGCGAGAAAGTAATGAAAGTGGTAGGAAATGAAATCAGTGACAGGGAAAAGAAGAGTAAAAGTGAAAGTCTTTTACTGTTGGCGAAATCTTAAAGTTGACCATTTCATGATGATATGATAGTGGGAGAGAGTCATAAAACAATGATGAGAGACAATAAAAAACTGAGACAAGAGAGATAAAGTTCATTTCCTTACTCACAAGGTCTTAGCCACACTACGTCAAAATACCACTCAAAAAAAATCTGATTTTACAATCAAGTTTAATACCAAAGTCTAATAATTCACATCAGGTTTATTCTGAGTTGCTTGGAATTCATTCTGTAGTGTTTTGATTTTGATTTTAAGATTTTAATTTTAAGATTTTGATTTTAANTGAGTTGCTTGGAATTCATTCTGTAGTGTTTTGATTTTGATTTTAAGATTTTAATTTTAAGATTTTGATTTTAACATTTTAATTTTAACATTTTAATTTTAAGATTTTATCAAAAAAATTTTTTTTTAATTTAAAATTTTTTTACAACATGATGAAAATTAGTGAAAGATACAAAAAAAAANTGAGTTGCTTGGAATTCATTCTGTAGTGTTTTGATTTTGATTTTAAGATTTTAATTTTAAGATTTTGATTTTAAGATTTTAATTTTAAGATTTTAATTTTAAGATTTGATCAAAAAAATTTTTTTTTAATTTAAAATTTTTTTACAACATGATGAAAATTAGTGAAAGATACAAAAAAAAANGATCAAAAAAATTTTTTTTTAATTTAAAATTTTTTTACAACATGATGAAAATTAGTGAAAGATACAAAAAAAAATCAAGGGTCAGGAATTGCTTCTTTGACAAGCCTATCCGAACTCTAGAATTTCAAACTAAAACATATGTCAAGTCTATTAATTTTGAGACCCCAAAGTCTAAAAATTTCTTTTCGGCATTATTCCCTTGCTTCATTGGTCCGTTTCACTTGGATGAATTTTTAAACTTACAAATTGGATAATTTCATTTTGAAAAAAAAAAAAAAAAAAAAAAAATCCAGTCTTTTACCATTACGAATGGTTCAACTCTTACAAAAATCAGTTTCTTGAACATTACATATTCTTTAGTATAAAAAAAAAAAAAAAAAAAAAATTTTTTTTTTCAAAAACTGAAAACAGATGAAGAAATAGTAGGATTTAAGAGACAACGACAAAGTAACCAGAAATGAATTTAGAATTTAGTATTTATAATTCCGCAGTAGATATTTTTGAGTAAAAATTATAAATTATAAATCGTGCTCAGAAAAGGCTTTAATCAGAAGGGAAACAGACAGATCATAAAAGAACACGTTCATCTAATCTCAAATTTTTTACACTAGATCATAAATTTATCTAAGTAAGTTTAAAAAAAAAAAAAAAAAAAAAACTTATTCATTTGATTTTGATTCCAATTGAAATCTCTACTACTAACCTTCTACTCAACTCAAACCATTTTAATTTCCCCCATCATCATAACTAACTTGAGCAGAAATTCTACTTGATTACCCTGAAATCATTAAATTTTTTTTTAAACCTATAAAAGGTAATATAAAATAGAAAAGTGACTTGAGTTAAGAAACAGTGATCTTTACGCTTTAACTCGTGTGCCATGAAGTTGTTGATTCCTTCATGTTTGATACTTGAACGAAAAAAAAAAAAAAAAAAAAAAAAAAAAAATTGAAGTTTCAACTTTTGTCAATAAACTAACTCTACCACTACTGATTCTTATCACTTTTATGATGACGCTTATGGTCAATAGTAATAGCCAAATGAACAAGTTCATACGTAGTTGTCGGATTATTTCAACAACCAAAAAAATTAACACATTCAACATTTTTTTGCAAATTATTCTTAAAATGATGAATTCCGTTCCTTCCAGTTTTCCTTTCAACATTCAGATTTTGTTTCAGAATTACGCCAAATAAAAATTTTTGGATTAGAAGGTAGATAAAGTTGTTAGAACTCATAGATACACACAGTGCATATATACTTATGCATAAAGTGTGCTTTGGTGTATAAACCTAAGGTGTGGCTGTTTAAAAATTAAAACTACTAAAACTAAAATCTAATAATTTTGATTTTGCTATAGACTACTTTATATTTTCAAATGTGTATAAATCAGTGTGCGCCCTTAGCAGTATATAGTAAATTTAGCATAGCGATATTTACTGCTATTTAGCGCTATGGACCGTTGATGTTAAATAGTACTCTGCTAAATTAAAATTTTTTGAAACATTTGGTGCGGAATATGATTTTAAAAAGAAAAGGTAAACAAGAGTCGAGAGACTTGTTTTTTTGCTTCCAGCGTTATGGAATCTTAATTATGAAATACTTTTCAATTTTTGGTCTGAAAGTTCAACGAATTAATAAATTGATGTATCAAAGCAATGCTCCCACCTGATTTTGATTTTCAAATTTCAAATTTCCCGCTTTTACTAAGCGGATTATTTCAAAAAACTTTGTAATTAGTACTATTTAGCACTATTTAGCACTATTTTCGTTAAAACTGCTATTTAGCGCTAAGCAAGTTGAATTTAGCGCTAAAGGGTGCACCCTGGTATAAATTATTAAAATTCTATTGAAATTCTAAGGGTCAAAATGGAGTTCAAGTTTAAAATTTTTTTTTCAATATGAAGAAGAAAGAGGTTATAAATCAGGGTATATTTTGACAGTGTTTCACTGTCCCATCCCAAAAAATACCAATGGCTGAAATTTGAGTCGGGTGTTAGACAGTGTAATAAGAAAGAGAAAAGAAGACATCTGCTCGTAAATTGAGCACAAAGACTCACCTTTCTTCTTAAGAAAAAGTACATGGAAGAAGAAGAAAAAAACTCCAATATCAATCCTTACTATCATCTTCTCCACTCAATTCAGCAGAAATTTCTTTCCAAAAAAGTTAATCAACAAAACGAGTTTCCCTCAACTATCTCCATATTTCATGCCCATTTGTAAAAAAAAAATTGTTCATTATGACCATAGAACTCCCGAATTCTACTCAAATCTTAATGCGAAAGCAACAACTCATAAAGTCTCCATAATCCAACCTTAACTTTGTAATTTTTAATTAAAAGGTACTTGGCATGAATAGAACCAATAAACCCTCACTTTATATCACTATAAACAAACACGTTAAACATTATTCACATTTTCATTTCAAAAATAAACAAATGAAAAAAAAATTATATACTTACTAAATTCCCAGTTGGAATTATATTTAGAAATTTTAGCGTTACTTTAATTCTTAANACCCTCACTTTATATCACTATAAACAAACACGTTAAACATTATTCACATTTTCATTTCAAAAATAAACAAATGAAAAAAAATTATATACTTACTAAATTCCCAGTTGGAATTATATTTAGAAATTTTAGCGTTACTTTAATTCTTAATTAACCCTGCATGTTCTCAAGTATTCATTTCATTTCATGTTCTCATTCATTTTAAAATCCTATCGTAGAAATAACATTTTCAACACTAATTTAATTCTTTTGAATAATTATTTACAGTTTTTAATAGTTTAAATTTAAAAAAAAATAATTTTTTTTTAATCAAATTGGATTTAAATTTAAATTAACTTTACAGTATTCAATTCCTCGATTCTAATTTGTGCTTTACTTAAACAATCAGTGACGCTCGTTTTATGGTTTTTCTTTTTTGACTAGATACAAAAAAATTCTGTACATAAAGGATTAGAGAAAGCATAAATAAGATCAAAAACGGGTGGAGCGCGTTATGACAACGCTAAGACAAAGAATACACATCGCATGCGCAAACCATAAAACGAGCGTAATACTTTCCAACGTATATTTAAGAAAATAAATCACCATAACGAGAAAATTTCTTCTAAACTTCGACTAGTTGGAAGAGTACCGATAATTGAAGGCGCATTTTCACGTTGAATGATCAAACTAATTCTTTGGATAATGTATGTATAACAGTATGTCTTTCCCCTGTTGCTAAGGATATCCTCTTACTAAATTCTTAATCATCGAGAGTCCTTAGTAACCCCAACAACCAGAAGTTTCAATTCCAATTGGTGCGAAAATGAATTGATTGTGAGAAGTTAATTGATATTTCTTAAAAATTGAAACTAAATTTTTACCAAACTTGGATTCAATTTAGTCTCATCTTTACTTGATTCTTACTTAATTGAAAAGTCAAGATCAATTTCCTAACTCGTATTTTTTTTTTTGCAATTATTCAGTTTTGAGTTAATTGAATTTCAGTAACCGTCAGATAATATTTGAGTTTGAATAAACTATTCCTCTTTGGTTGTATCTTAGGCTCATCATAATGAACCATTTGTTTAGAAACATGATTTTTAAGTCCTGTCAGACATGGATTGTGATACATAATTCTAACCTAACTGATACTGTGATGGGGGAATATAATGAGGACTCAACATACATAATGTGACTTCAGTTCCATTGGGACACTTCTACGCAAGTGCCAAAAATTAATGGAACCGCAGGAAATGGTCATGGCACTCGTCCAAATCCAATATCCTCAAAAAAAAAACTATACCTTTGGTGTAACTTAAGTTAAAAAAATAGCTTTAGAAACGAATGGGTTAATGGTAACTATTTTTTTGAAACGTAGTGCCAATTTGAATCAACTAGGATTTAGATGTACAAATTCACCCTGTTTGTTTGTTTTTGCAGATTGAGAACCTAACTGAACCGTCGTCGTCATCGTAGTACTACTCTTCACCTTGATCCAAAAAATTTTTAATATTTTAATACCTGGATTTGTTACTCTAAAAGTTGTGAAGTTTTTGTTAATAAAAAACCAACAAACCTCAAAATTTGTTATAAAATTTTTAAATCAAGGAGCAGAAAAAGCAAAGAAATTGAAAAGCTTTTCTTACCTGTAATTGACATCCATGGATATCTTGGAATATCTGGCATCTGAACCCCTTGAGTACATGGATTGCCCAAATGATCTCCTCCAGATGCTGCTACAGCCGCTTGATGATAGAATTGTGCAGCCGCTGCAATCCCGGCAGCCATCGAACTCTGATGTCCAGCAGCGTTGGCAGCTAAGTTTGCATAGTTGACCATAGAGTCAGCCACAGGCCCACCAGAATACCTTTTGTCTACAACGCTACTCATATTCATATTCATGCCTTCACCTCCTGCGCCGACTCCAAGATGAGAACCAAATCCCATTCCTCCACTAGCTGAAATTGCTGCAGCTGCTGCAGCAAATGGTGACTGTTGACCCATGGATACATAAGGATACATCCTAGCTGCTGCAGCAGCAATAGATGAATAATTCCCAGCTGCACTTGCTGCAGCTACAGATGATCCATCTCCTTGACCATATTTCGGAAGCATTCCTTCGATAAACTTCGAGTTCATCCCCAAAAGTCCGTCAGTGGATTACTCTGCGCTTGCGTTCGTCTTTTAATTCCGCTGCAGTTACTAATCCTTGTAAAATCACCTTTGAAACAAAAGAAACAAAAAAAAAAGAAGAAACAAGTTTAGTAGTAATTTAACATCTGGTACTTCGATAAGCTTGTAATCTAATTTTTTTGCAAGTTTGACAACAGTTTTTTTTTTGAAATTCCAACTAACACGCATAGGTTTGAGCTCACGTTGAAGGTGCCAGGATGAAAAAAAATATTAGGATTAATTGGCAAGTTGTTACAAAAAGTTTGCTAATTACACCAAGGTTTTCATTCCTTCTGATAACTTGTTGTTAACAAGTGACATAATTGTTAAGTAGGACAATTAAAAGTTGTGGATTGACAATTCCAATAGGTAAGGAATTACCTCATTCCTCTATTCTTATTAGTTAACAATCAATAAAAATGAAGTGTTAAGGTTAGGCAACAATTCGGCTGATGAAGTACGTTACGGAAAATTTGCAAACCTTTAAAAAACTCTAGATATACAAGTGTCAATAAAAACTGGTGTTAATTGGATATTAATAAAAACATAACAAAGGCATTTATGTTTTTAGCAAACTCATCAAATCCTTTGTCAATTAATCGCCTGAGGCTGGGGCTGGGGCTGGGCCTGGGCCTAAGCCTGACTCATAATATGAATTCGCAACTAACTGGGTGGCCACGAGTTAAGTTTTGCAAAAAAAAATAAACCCATTAGTTAAGGTTCCATCGGGGCGCCCCTGACTTTGTCAATTATTTTTTTACCACTGATNGGCTGGGCCTGGGCCTAAGCCTGACTCATAATATGAATTCGCAACTAACTGGGTGGCCACGAGTTAAGTTTTGCAAAAAAAATAAACCCATTAGTTAAGGTTCCATCGGGGCGCCCCTGACTTTGTCAATTATTTTTTTACCACTGATGACAACCATTATCTGAAGCTAATGACAATGAAGATGAATAATGACTATAAATTCTTAATAATAATAGATAATACAAGCTTCTGTAAGATCCTAAACTAACCTACTTTGCACAATTCATACCCTGGGTTTGCAAATAAACGACATATTTTGAATCATTCTTGCATAATCATTACTTTTAGCGTATGCCTCAAACCATTAAAATACTAAAAACAGACGACGTTACTCATAAATTAACTAAAATGGATTGACAATTTCTTGTTGATAACAACGTTCTTCGATTAGTTACTAGATACACTGGGAATTGGTTCAATTTGGATAAATCACACAACTTGCAAAAAAAAAACGAATCATCTGGATGTTATGATATTTTAACTGCCAAAAGTTATAAAAATGAATAAGACGGAAGCTCAAGACAGATTTTATGACCAAAATTTGACCATTACCTGACACTGACACTGACACTGACACTTAATAGGAATTTAATGATTGTTAGGTTGTTAGGTTCTCTTCAAGATTCTAAATCCACATTAAGTCTTTGGATAATAATAAAAATCTTCTTAGAATTATTAGTCTTAATAACTTGATTACGTAACGACAAATCAAAATCATTTGTCAGTTATAGAAAATTAAGCCTAACAACCTAACAACCTAACAAATTATTTTTAAATTGTTACTCTCAGATTGATAAAATGGAGAACAAAAATAATAATTCAAATTCCAAAATTGAACTACGTATTGAACGATCACACAAACCAAGACACATGATTGACGAAACTAAAGAAATTGCAAAAATAAACCGAAAATATGGGAAATAATTGTAATAAATTGAAATGGCAGAGTATCAAACTTAAAATGACTTACCTTAATTTAGTTACTGTTAGAGTTACAACAATAATTAGAGGTGAGTAGAAAAAACAAAAGTAGAACATTTGCAGAACAAAACAGTGATGGAAGTAAATCAAAATTGTTTAAAAATCACAAAGCTTAAAATAAATGAAGAACAAGACGAGAGGAGAGGAATTAATAATAATGAATCCAATGTAAAAAATAAAATGATTTAAAATGACAACAAATTGGTGGAGGTAGTTAATGATAAAGTGGTGTGAACTAAACAATAGTAATTGTTGTTAATGATTGAGTTCACCTTGAAGTATGAAGAGAGACGGTGATTGGTTGATTTTGTGGGGTTAATTAGAGATTGGTGAGATGAGAGTGGTGATGGTGTGGATCCGTGGAGGTTCTAAGCCCTTCTCATCGCTCTTCTCGGAGATCTCTAATGCGGCACTTGACTCCCGTTTTCGTGGATCTCATCATGGAAGAAAACCCTTTGAGAGATCTCTTAAGAGCTTTATAGCAAAGTGTGACTTTACCATCCAATCCAAATCCTCTCTTGGGTGGCTCAGGACCAATCCCGACCAAGAGACACACTACACTTTATCCACACTTTTTTATCGAAAAACAACGGAAAATTACCGTTTCGTTTTAAACGATAACCAAAACGGTATAATTTTAGTGCATATGAGTAAACTTTTTTTTATGATTTTTTAAATCAAAAATGATTCTTAAAATTTTACCAGAATTTGNATTTTAGTGCATATGAGTAAACTTTTTTTTATGATTTTTTAAATCAAAAATGATTCTTAAAATTTTACCAGAATTTGATTATTTCTATTATTTTTTTCCCGACAAATGTTATTTTATAACTTTTANTTTATCCACACTTTTTTATCGAAAAACAACGGAAAATTACCGTTTCGTTTTAAACGATAACCAAAACGGTATAACTTTAGTGCATATGAGTAAACTTTTTTTTATGATTTTTTAAATCAAAAATGATTATTAGATTATTCTTAAAATTTTACCAGAATTTGATTATTTCTATTATTTTTTTCCCGACAAATGTTATTTTATAACTTTTAATATCATCATTAACCAAAGTCGTCTACAAGTCGTCTACAAGTCGTTTACACAAAGTTGTGGACTTCGGCTATAACGAACTTAGGGATCAGGAAATTCGATTCTCAACAATCGATGTTCGTTACATCTGAATAATGAACAAACCGCTAAATTTATAGACTCATAATATAAATACATACAAAGCTTTGAGTAAATACACATATGGTCGTTTCTTTCATTGTACCTAAAAGGCAAATGAATTAATCGACGAGCCTAAGCNTTTGAGTAAATACACATATGGTCGTTTCTTTCATTGTACCTAAAAGGCAAATGAATTAATCGACGAGCCTAAGCATTTTTATGTATAGTGGACCTCGATTACGTTGAAGTTTTAGAGACCAGGAAATTCGATTCATAACATCCGATGTTGTTTACTTTTCTTAAGTTAAATTATTTCCATTTTCTAGAGCCTGCTACCTCACAATCCAAATAAACCAAGAATTTACTTGAACAAATAAAAATATAGATAAAACTGTTCGGAATATCTTCAGAATTCTGCAATGCTAGTATTTACTTGCAATTTAGAGATGCTGTAATAGTGGATGAAGAATAAAAAATAATTAAAATTTGACAATTGTCTTATATTGTTCACTGCGCCATGGAATAATAAGAAAAATGTTGGTGCAGTGATTAAAAATTTCAATTCTTCATTTATTCACAATGCATTTTATTAAACTGGGATAACTTTTTCAAGAAAATAGTTAATCTCTCACAACGATGAAATGAAGGGCTATACCGCAAGATATAGTTCATTATTAATACACCAGAGTGTTCATTTTAATCGAGTTCATTATGACCGAGGTTTTTAACATTAAATTGCCTATCTCTAGGCAGGGACCGGCGCGGCGGTTAAGGTCCATTATAACCGTGATTCCATTACACCCGGGGTCATCATAGCGAGGTCCACTATAGATTATATGCGTCAGTGTGCTTACATAGTGTAAAAGTACACTTCAGTGGACTAACTGGTTTGTCTTGTAGGATCAATTAAAAAAAACATGATTGGAAAGCGGGGTGTTTACTGACCGTTTTTCTATGTAAAATGATACTTTAGATACTGAAATAAACTACAACCAATCAATGAATCAAAACCCACTCAACTATGTGTGACCTATCCACTTGATCAAATTTGAAACCAATGGTATGAGAGGGTGATAGCAGGAAATGGTATCTCAATACAGTCGTTAAATTCATGCTCTGTATGTTATTTCAATGTTTCATTCATAATTTCATTTCTCCATTCATTCGCAACGCATTTCATTAAAATGGCGTAAACTTTAAAAAATAAGGTTTATAAATCTATTCCTCAAGATGGAGAAGTCAAAATCTGGTCATTGAGATATGTTTCATTATGTACGATTGAACCTAGTTTGTTAATACCAAATTCGCCGTTTTTATGGGCAAACTTTAAAAAAAATTATGCGGTATTAGTTGACTTTAGATATGAATTTTAAGAATTTAGTTTCCCCGATGAAGATATTGCCAAATTAAACCAAATTTTTAAAATAAAATTTATCAAATGTGTTTGACAAAATAAAAATCCCCTATTTGTTGGTATACATAAAACAAAAATTTTCTCTCACGATGGTATAAAAAGTTCTAAATANTGCTCTGTATGTTATTTCAATGTTTCATTCATAATTTCATTTCTCCATTCATTCGCAACGCATTTCATTAAAATTGCGTAAACTTTAAAAAATAAGGTTTATAAATCTATTCCTCAAGATGGAGAAGTCAAAATCTGGTCATTGAGATATGTTTCATTATATACGATTGAACCTAGTTTGTTAATACCAAAGTCGCCGTTTTTATGGGCAAACTTTAAAAAAAATTATGCGGTATTAGTTGAATTTAGATATGAATTTTAAGAATTTAGTTTCCCCGATGAAGATATTGCCAAATTAAACCAAATTTTTAAAATAAAATTTATAAAATGTGTTTGACAACATAAAAATCCCCTATTTGTTGGTATACATAAAACAAAAATTTTCTCTCACGATGGTATAAAAAGTTCTAAATACTGTAAAAGTGAAACGGAAAATTATTTACGCATTTTCCGTTATGATTATTCGAATTAACATCGCGTTAATCGGTTTCAATTTTCATAATTCGTGAAGATCCTAAGTATCACCAATAATTAATCTTGCTTAAATTCGCTATGATTGTGGAAATACATAGAAACGGCGTGGTTGATTATAACCAAAGTTTTTAACATTATTGTGCTTATCTAACAACAGTCTAGCGATTCATGTTTCTTATAGCCAAGACATTGGAAGAAGGACTCATTCTCTACATTCTTCATTTACAGCAAACTTCGGATACGTCGAACCCCAACATATCGGAAAATTTGATTCGTCGTAGCCAAAGTTCAGCTTAACCGAAGTAAAACACAACTGATTTACATACCAGCACCACTAAAAACCGTTTCGTATAAATTAAACCAGATTATCAAACGACACGAAAGTATATCACTACCTTAACTGTGTTCCTAGTTACATTACATAAGTAAACTATAAACTTTACTACTGAAACTGAAACTCTAACTCAAAGTAAACCTTAAACCTCTGCCGTTATTTCCAAAATGCAAACTTACAAATATAACTAACTATTAAAGTGATAAGTTAATTATTGTAATAATTAACTTTATTATTATTTTCTTAGAACAGTTGTTTGTAATCACAACCTTTAAAAAAAAATCATGTTTCTTCATAACCATATTATTCCTAATAAATAGGTTAATAATAATGATAGTGAATACTGATATTAAGTAGAAAATCTGTTTTACCAATCCCTAATAACCTAACAACCTAACAACAATTTTTCTACTTCACAACCTAACAACCTAACAATATTTCTAATGTTCCTTGCTAACAAAGTGTCCTAGAACCGATGCCCTGCCCTTCGAGAGTATAGAATGAAACTCTTGTCTCAAAACAACACCACCAAGTAATAGACAAAAGAAAAGGAGAATTTGTCCAGGGAGTTTTGAGTAGATTAGCCCAATACGATCCATCGCTCCCAATAAAACCGAAAAAACTGTTTTTCGGTTCACCAGAGACCCAAAATCTTAGGAAAAAATAAAAAAAAAAGGACCGAACACCACCTAGAATTTTCAGTGGGAGTTTTCATCCTTCAGAAACCCAATCCAAGCGCCACATAGGACCTAGAAATTTCAAGATCAAGAGAATGAGAGTTGCTCAAAAGTCCACAATCAATACTTTTCCAGCTGTATCAATACCTATATAAAATAAAAACAAAAACTAAAACTAAAAGATTTTATCTTCAAGTTACAGACCTCTAGAAAAAAAAAAAAAAAATTTTTTTTCAAAATTTAAAAAAAAAAGGTCAAGAGAAGACTAAAAATTGATTAAAAGAGAGAGTGAGAGAGTAATGGGTGGTAAAAGAAGTAAGGTTTAATAAGTATTAAAAGACACATTTCAATTATGATGATCTCTCTCGTATTCTACCTGTTTGTCTCCATAGCTTTAGTTTTACTCTTTAAGTGCTCATAAACTGTCGCAATAAAATGACGTAAAAAAATAGGGTAAAAAATCTTATTTTTCTATTCCTAATGTGAGATGTTGTAAGGAAAGATGAAAATATAGAACTCGACAGAGACATCCCTCTTTCGATATTCAACGGAACTTGTAGGAAAACAATAGAATCTCATCTCAAAATACTACTATATGTATATCCAATGTATATCTAACAAAACGGACTTATATAAGTGAAATTTAGGACTTTTTATGAACCTCACATTATGACCCATGCTCATAAAAAAATTTGACAAAATCTACCCAGAATACGATTTTTCACACTTTTCGATGAACTCAAATGGATGATATTTCATCATAAAATCTAAACTCACAAGGCTCTTGGTTGATTTTAGTTTACATAATTTTTCATTCTTTTTTATCATCAAAAATATATAGACCATAATATAGAAATTTTGTGTCAGAGTCACAGTGTTAGAATTTTTGTAAAAAAAATTTTTTTTGAATTTAGGTCTGAATTTAAAGAGAGTATAGATTTTAGAAATTGAAAGGAAATTCAGAAATAANAAATTTTTTTTGAATTTAGGTCTGAATTTAAAGAGAGTATAGATTTTAGAAATTGAAAGGAAATTCAGAAATAACCGTTGTTGACCTTTTTTCTTTTCTTTTTGACAGTTTTTATAACACTTTTTTAAGCCTTTGATTCTTGTTCTGAGAAAAGTTGAATATAAAAATCGTAACGGTTTTGTAGAAGAATAGGAATATAAAACCTTTATGTAAGCTCTTACCTACACATTGACATTGACTTTAGAACTTAAATGATCCAGTTACTTGTTGAAATAATAANAACCGTTGTTGACCTTTTTTCTTTTCTTTTTGACAGTTTTTATAACACTTTTTTAAGCCTTTGATTCTTGTTCTGAGAAAAGTTGAATATAAAAATCGTAACGGTTTTGTAGAAGAATAGGAATATAAAACCTTTATGTAAGCTCTTACCTACACATTGACATTGACTTTAGAACTTAAATGATCCAGTTACTTGTTGAAATAATAAATTTTCAGTTCTACGGAATCAGTTGAAGGAGTTGGATCCAAAACTAAAGAATTACATCTTACATCAGTGGAAAGTAGTAAGTGAATTGGTAATGAAGAATTAACTTTTTTTTAATTTACAATTATTAACTTAGTTAGGTTGTTAGGTTGTTAGGTTGTTTACCTAACACTAAAACTAAACTCGATGGAACACTTGCTTAGCTTAGAATTTTGATTTTTTCAATTATATTAATATATTTTTCTTTAAATTTTTAATATCTTTTGATTTACTCAACATATGGTCTCACTCTTACTTATCAAGTTCCTTTTATTCTAAAAACTACATTTATATTGCACGCTAATATTATTCAGATGGTAATAGAATTGAGCAATTTTTAAATCAAAATATTGTAAATTATTATAAATTTTTAAATTTTGTAAATATTCCAAATTTTTAAATTTTAAAACAAAACAAACAAAACTAAAACCTAATAGCATTAAATTGTGTTTAAAAGTAAGAAAATTAATCATTTAAAGATTAAAAAATGTTAAATAATGTAATTTACTATAATGGTCTTGAGTTTCTTTTTACTTAATAGACTTGACGTAAAAAATGGAGTGTCTCAGATTTGTTACATATATTTTATCTTAACACATTTGTAACCAAAACTACTCAACCTTGATCAAGTTGATATAGTTTGAAAAGTTGTTAATTTCACAAAGAATATGATCCTGTATTCTGTGGAAAAATTTGGCAATAATCTAAATAGCTCCATTTAGTATCAGTTTCTACTTTACAGGCAAATTTTTAGTCTACTTGTTTAAATTTGGGTGTGGTAAAGAATCAAAGAACCATTCAGGTAACGTAATTCAGGTAATGCGAAATTTGAACTAAATTTTTTTTTATCCAGACTGTTTCTGTTCTATTTACTAATTATTGGTTTGCTAAATAAAATATGATACTTGATATAATCGGATTCAAAATCTACAATAGTAAATTTTAGAAATTGACTAAATTTTTGTGGTTTTAATAATNTCCAGACTGTTTCTGTTCTATTTAGTAATTATTGGTTTGCTAAATAAAATATGATAACTTGATATAATCGGATTCAAAATCTACAATAGTAAATTTTAGAAATTGACTAAATTTTTGTGGTTTTAATAATAACTTATAGATTTTTTTAAATTAGTTCAAAATTCAAAATTTAAAATTCATAATTCAAAATTCAAAATTCATAACTCAAAATTCAAAATTCAAAATTCAAAATTCAAAATTCAAAATTCATAATTCAAAATTCAAAATTCAAAATTCAAAATTCAAAATTCATAATTCATAATTCAAAATTCAAATTTCATAATTAAACATTAAAAAAACAAATCCTCGACCCAATCTAACTTCTAATGAACAAAAACGTCTTACCTACTCTCATATCACTACATATAATAAAAACTTTTTTAACTTTTAACTAAATGAGTATAAAATCCAAGATTTTAAATTTTTAAAATCCATTGTCAAATCCAACATTTTAAAATTGATGTTTATAATTTTTATAAATTGAGTCAAAATCTTATAAAATGGAGTATATTTTAAAGAGAGGCTGGACAAGAGGTGGAGAATTTTATTTCCTTTGTGGTTCTCAGACGAACCAATTGTCACTCTTTGGAGAAAGAAAAAGAAAAGACTCTGAGACAGATGGCAGTTGATTTTAATCAGAAAGAAACCCGAACCAAAAGAATTCTTTAGAATTGAGTTTCATTTTGTAATTGACATTCCTTTGAGATATTCTAAAAATATCATATTCGTAATAATATTTTGAAATCTCTCTTTCCTAGAGATTCATAAGAGAAATAATGTTGATGGGAGAAAAAATGGTGGGAACGTGTGATGTGTTTTCTCCTTAAAAAATGAACACATTTCCTTCAATCTCCTTCCTTATAGAAAAGAAATGTGAGTTTTTATTCATTTCATTAAATTCTCACTATGATCAGACGGAATTCTTTCTTCATCAAAACACATCCATCTACGAGTTACACAACACATCAAATATGAAGTGATGAAAATCTTAAAAAAAAAAATTTACTTTCTTCCTTTTTCTAGTATGTACGAGAAAGAGAAACCGCCGGAAATAAAAACTAAGGATATCTGTCATTCCAACGACACGTAAATCTTTTATAGCTTGTCTCTTGTCTCGGCTTTACTACATATCATCATCTTCACACAACCAAAAAAAAAAAAAAAATTTTNTTATAGCTTGTCTCTTGTCTCGGCTTTACTACATATCATCATCTTCACACAACCAAAAAAAAAAAAAAAATTTTTAATACTAAAAATCTACTCAAATGTACTCATGTTTCTTAGAAATGGTCATAAAGACTGGGTTGCCGATTAGNTTTTAATACTAAAAATCTACTCAAATGTACTCATGTTTCTTAGAAATGGTCATAAAGACTGGGTTGCCGATTAGTTCAATTGACCAAATTTTTATAGAAATTAGGATAAATTTTTAATAAAATAATAGACACAGAGTAAGGCCTGTTTTATACTTAATGTCATTCGTCCTTCATTTGAATGAAATGCAGTATGATTCATGAATTTTGGAACAAAGGACTCTTTCGATTTTCGTCACTTTTTGGGCCAAATTGAAATTCTATGTCAAAGCCTGACGCATAAGTTAACNGGGCCAAATTGAAATTCTATGTCAAAGCCTGACGCATAAGTTAACCTGCTTAAAATTTTCAACACACAGCGTTTGTTGTGTGTCGTAGCTGCGACAAAAATTTGAGCTGGTGCCCCCCGAAATTCCGAAATGGGACAGGTCCAAAGTGATGGTTTCCTGCATAAGAAATACATTACCGATTCATATCATTTAACATAATTTTTTTATTGCACAGGATTAGGCAAATCTAGTATACCTAAATCGAAAAGCAAGATCAAGCGCAATTAAATTGATCTTGGGTAAAAAATGGTGCTCCCATGGAAAACTGGACTTATTACATATTGTGTGTTAAAAATGAAGAATAATGGGATTACGTGTTTTGGCATAAATTTTGGCTCAAAAAATCGCCTTGANCCTGCTTAAAATTTTCAACACACAGCGTTTGTTGTGTGTCGTAGCTGCGACAAAAATTTGAGCTGGTGCCCCCCCGAAATTCCGAAATGGGACAGGTCCAAAGTGATGGTTTCCTGCATAAGAAATACATTACCGATTCATATCATTTATCATAATTTTTTTATTGCAAAGGATTAGGCAAATCTAGTATACTTAAATCGAAAAGCAAGATCAAGCGCAATTAAATTGATCTTGGGTAAAAAATGGTGCTCCCATGGAAAACTGGACTTATTACACATTGTGTGTTAAAAATGAAGAATAATGGGATTACGTGTTTTGGCATAAATTTTGGCTCAAAAAATCGCCTTGANCATTGTGTGTTAAAAATGAAGAATAATGGGATTACGTGTTTTGGCATAAATTTTGGCTCAAAAAATCGCCTTGATAGAAAGGTTGCAATCTAATTTACCTTGACAATTAAGATTTTTGCAAAATTTGTTCCAAAATTCATCAATCATACTGCGCATTTCATTCGAATGAAGGACGAATGACATTAAGTATAAAACGGGCGTAAGGTTTAGTATATCATTTCATGACCCTATTTAATTAATTTAAACGCCGTTTTTTTTTAAAGTTAAAGAAAGTTACATTCCGTGATGTTGTGCTACATAGCTCCGTTCTCTGCGTTCATTTTCTGATTTCTTTTAGTTTTAGCCAAATAACCAAATAGAGAAAAAGTTGAGAATTTTTTGTAATTTGGGATAAATTTCATTTTCATAAAATGAAAGCATTTGAGCGGCTCATTGAGCATTGAGCTCCTCATTAGAAAAAGTAGGATTCATTTCTCCAGATTTTTTCTTATAACTTTCTCCATTGGAATGTAGAACGCTTAGGTTGCAAAAAAAAAAAAAAAAAAAGTTTTACAAAATTCCTCATCATATTTTCTAGTTCTAGTTCTCGTTCTAGTTCTAGAGAGTTAGGAAATGGCATATGTCCGGGCAGTCTTTTTCTAAAAAAAAAAAATAAGAGAAAGTAAAACATGATGAGATGTCTTATCTTTCACTACATTTTCTCCAAACTTTCATCATTTCAAAAACTATGAGTGTCATCCACTGTCTCAAATTCTCATCCACACCATTAGTTCGAATGAGAAAAAAAAAATTATTTTTTTTTCTTCTGACCCTTTCAATTTTTTCTAGTACTAAAACTCCCGAGCCTATTTTGCTCCTCATTGGTCAAAAACTTTGATAACCGTTTCATAGTTATAAGCCATAGAGTAAAAAAAAATAATAAATCAATGTGAATCTGCTAAATTTAAGCTTTATGAAATATTTGGCGAGGGATGTGATTTCATAAAAAAAAACAACATTATAAACAAGAGTCCAGGGACTTATTTTTAATTTTTGCCACGCAGATTGTATGGTAAAAAAATAAAACTAAAAAAGAACTAATTAATTGACAATTGATCAGTCTCATTTGTCGAAAGAATAATGCCACTTGATTTTGATTTTTAAATTTCAAATTTCCAGCTATTACTGAGCAGATTATTTCAAAAAAACTTTGAATTCAGTACTATTTAACACTATTTAGCGCTATTTTTAGCTATAAAGTGCTATTTAGCGCTATTTTTTAGCTATAAATTGATATTTAGCGGTAGATGTATTGAATTTAACGATAAATGGGGAATATATTTAGCGCTATTTTAGCTATAAACTGCTATTTAGTGCTATTTTTAGCTATAAACTGCTATTTAGCGCTATTTTTTAGCTATAAACTGATATTTAGCGGTAGATGTATTGAATTTAACGATAAATGGCGAACACATTTAGCGATATTTTAGCTATAAACTGCTATTTAGCGCTATTTTTAGCTATAAACTACTATTTAGCGCCAAATGTATTGAATTTAACGATAAATGGCAAACACTGGAAGTAAGATTGTGATAAAATTATTAAAATAAAGTACATTTCAAGACGATTTGGTCTTATAAAATGTTTGTTGTTTTTTTTTTGCCTATGTTTAAATAAAATAATTTAAAATCAAGTTATATTTTTGAGTGTGGTTTGTGACCTTTTGGTGAGATACCCGGGAGACTTTTACGACCTGTCGTCTCTCCATAATGAGTCTGACATTTGCAATAATCATCATCATAATTTCTACTTCCCCTCCTCTAGTCAGACAACGAAAGAACAAAGTTTGGCTAATTTCAAAATTTCACTTCCCATCTGTCCTACACCGCCATTTCTGAGAATTACAAGACGAGATCACAAATCTTCATAATTTTCTCTCCCCTTCTTTGCACTTTAATCTTCTTCAAATCCTCTCTCCTATACCACATCTTCTGTTTATTTCATTATCCAAACATTCCNCTTTGCACTTTAATCTTCTTCAAATCCTCTCTCCTATACCACATCTTCTGTTTATTTCATTATCCAAACATTCCTTTTTATATACAAACTCAAACTCATACTCGNTGTTTATTTCATTATCCAAACATTCCTTTTTATATACAAACTCAAACTCATACTCGACGAAAATTGTTTACCAACCAAAGATTTTAGGTGTAAAAAAATCTTTTAGAACAAATTACATTAAAGTTAAGAAAAAAAAATTATTTGCAGAAAATATTTTTTAGACTATTTTTGTATACTGACTTTTTATCATTTGATAAATAATGACCAAAATTTGATTAATTCATAAACGAATAGATAAAAACAAACAAGACTAGAAGAGTATTGTTAAGTATGAAACTACAATTCAGTTTTTTTTTTTTTTTGAACCGTTTTCATCCAAAATTCTTAAATATTTGAATATTTCTAAACTGAAACTCAAGTTAGATGAAAAAAAGTATAAAAAATCCCACATCTTTAAAATATACTAATGTAATTTGAGTACGGAAAATATGACTTGGGTTTTGGAATATGATTATGGTTATTACTTTTATACATTATGTTATGTTATGTTACATTATGTTAAGACCTAAAACGCTTTGAGACGAATTCTATTGTTGTGAGGCATATTGTTGGGAATGGTTCTTCATATTTTTCTTTACTTATAAGTAGAGACTAGAAATTTATTTGAGGAAAATTATACATACTTTTTTTTTTACTATATTCTTTCATAATACTTCAAAATCTTAAAATGATGAAAAAAATTTGTATATATTTGATACGATATTATGAAATTTCAAAATTATTTTGGTATCCTTAGGAAATTTTTTTTTTTTTTTTGAAAATTAAAAAACATATATTTCGTAGAGTAAATTCTTAGAGTCTGATTATGAAAAAAAAAGTCTAAAGGGTTGAAATGGTAAAGGTAATGATAATGATTAGTTTCTGTAGTCTCGCCAGAAGGAAATGTCCCACAAATCATCCCCCTCCCTATGATTACATGATCTTCTACTACAATGTGGAATGGATTTTTATACTATATTTTTTATATTTTTTATATTTTTTTTTTATATTTTTTAATCCTTATATCCTCCATACCTGTCGAGTAAGAGGAGGAGGTTGGCTTCTATCGGTACTTAAGTATTACCAAAAACTATTACATTAGACGAAAAAGAGATAATAGACATTTTTCATCCTCTTATGAACCACTCACTTGAGTTACTACTCGAAATTCAACTTTTACTAATTTCTTCTGACTCAATATTAGAAGAAAGAAGAATAATAAATTATTTTTTGAAAAAATTATGCTTGGAAGAAAAAATTATTTAAAATTTGTTAAGTTTTTGTTAAGTTTGTAATTATATTTTTGTAGCGAGACAACCTGAAGGATTGGGACACATAGCGCAATCAGTTCAGCATCAAATTTCCAATAAGAATCACGTATCATTTACCAATTTAATTGACTCTCTATCAACTTATATCGAGATGAGTTTAAAACTTGGTATCTAATTTCGTACAAACGGTATTTTTGCTATGTTCGGCACTTTTATCTTTGTAGTGTAACAACCTGAAGCGCTGAGACTTAGCGCAATCAATTCAGCATTAAATTTCCAATAGGAATCACTTATCATTTACCAATTTAATTGACTCTCTATCAACTTATATCGAGATGAGTTTAAAACTTGGTATATAATTTCGTTGAAGGGCTGGAACATAGCGCAATCAATTCAGCATCAAATTTCCAATAAGAATCACTTATCATTTACCAATTTAATTGACTCTCTATCAACTTATATCGAGATGAGTTTAAAACTTGGTATCTAATTTCGTACAAACGGTATTTTTGCTATGTTCGGCACTTTTATCTTTGTAGTGTAACAACCTGAAGCGCTGAGACCTAGCGCAATCAATTCAGCATCAAATTTCCAATAGGAATCACTTATCATTTACCAATTTAATTGACTCTCTATCAACTTATATCGAGATGAGTTTAAAACATAAGTACCTAATTTCGTAGAAACGGTCTTTTGCTATGTTCGGCACTTTTATCCTTGTAGTGTAACAACCTGAGGCGCTGAGACCTAGCGCAATCAATTTAGCATCAAATTTCCTATAGGAATCACTTATCATTTACTAATTTAATTGACTCTCTATTAACTTATATCGAGATGAGTTTAAAACTTAGTACCTAATTTCGTAGAAACGGTCTTTTGCTATGTTCGGCACTTTTATCTTTGTAGCTAACAACCTGAAGCGCTGAGACCTAGCGCAATCAATTCAGGATCAAATTTCCAATAGGAATCACTTATCATTTACCAATTTAATTGACTTTCTATTCTATCAACTTATATCGAGATGAGTTTAAAACTTAATACCTAATTTCGTACAAATTTTAAGTTCAAAATATAAATTTTTTTTTATAAATTTCAATTTCAATACAGAAATNAACAACCTGAGGCGCTGAGACCTAGCGCAATCAATTTAGCATCAAATTTCCTATAGGAATCACTTATCATTTACCAATTTAATTGACTCTCTATTAACTTATATCGAGATGAGTTTAAAACATAAGTACCTAATTTCGTAGAAACGGTCTTTTGCTATGTTCGGCACTTTTATCCTTGTAGTGTAACAACCTGAGGCGCTGAGACCTAGCGCAATCAATTTAGCATCAAATTTCCTATAGGAATCACTTATCATTTACTAATTTAATTGACTCTCTATTAACTTATATCGAGATGAGTTTAAAACTTAGTACCTAATTTCGTAGAAACGGTCTTTTGCTATGTTCGGCACTTTTATCTTTGTAGCTAACAACCTGAAGCGCTGAGACCTAGCGCAATCAATTCAGGATCAAATTTCCAATAGGAATCACTTATCATTTACCAATTTAATTGACTTTCTATTCTATCAACTTATATCGAGATGAGTTTAAAACTTAATACCTAATTTCGTACAAATTTTAAGTTCAAAATATAAATTTTTTTTTATAAATTTCAATTTCAATACAGAAATGACCTTATTATTCTCTTATTGAATGGGTAAGGTTTAAAACTTACATTTTGAGTTGTATTTTTTTTTCACTTTTGAAAATTCTTTTAAAAATTGAAATAGCTCTTTACTAAGAAAAACTAGAAACCCTTTCCCATCGTCACCGATCCTTTGGTACTTTTTGAATCGAATGATTTTTTTTTAAGCTTCCAGTCATTTGTAAAACATTTAGTACTTAACTNTACTAAGAAAAACTAGAAACCCTTTCCCATCGTCACCGATCCTTTGGTACTTTTTGAATCGAATGATTTTTTTTTTAAGCTTCCAGTCATTTGTAAAACATTTAGTACTTAACTCACTCTTTTTGGTTCCCTTCGAAGAAATGAGAATAACTCGGTCATTTCGTCTCGGTCCTACTTTTTATCCCATCATATACCACTTTATGACAATTTTTTATTCTTTTTCTACTGAAATTTATTTATTTTCCTATTTTCAGGATAATATGGACAAGGTTGAAAAACGAAGGAGAAGATTTTTTGAAAATTAGTATCATTCCAACTACCACTGGTCAACTGAAAAGAAGTAAATTAAACTCATCAAAGAAATAAGTGAAGTGAAAATTAGTTTACTAAATAGATTCAACAACAACATCAAAATTAAGAGTGAAAAATTAAGTTGTAAAATAAAATCCTTATCCAGTTAAAATTTTTATAAAAAGTGCGTAAAAGTGCGTAGAGTACTTCATTTATTTTAGTGAGATTTTGACCGGTTTTTTTTATATCTTATGGCCATCATGCAAGAACAGTCATCTTTAGATTATTAATTAGAAGATTTCGAGTCAAACTTTTGAAACACACCTTACTACCGTCTGATTGACTTCATTTGTGGCGGTTCTTTTTTTTTTGGTAAAAAAAACCTAACTTTTAAATCTTGATTAATATGTCAAAATTCAATGTTAAGGACTCTGTCCTTTTCTCTTAGAAATCGAATGAGCTCCCATGCGTGGGGGCTATTAACTCGTGTAATGGTTGTCATTTCTTGTCCAACTTCCCGTCTACCGTAGCAAATCCCTAATAAATTACCTGAAAATCCTTCTCTTCGTTTCTAAATTTAATTAAAACTAAAAAAAAAATAGAACCTAAAACTAAAGCTAAAGCTCAGAATTTAATTAAATACTAAAAACCATTTCAAATTAACAAGCATCGGAAAATTTTTATAAAATTTCTAATCAAAATTTTAAAAAATAGAAAAAAAAATAAGCCTTAGCCTTAGGCTTATATAAAAAATTTCAGAAAACCATCTATTTTTGTACTAACAGTTCTAATTTGAAGAGTCTTTGATCTTGCTTTGACATTGAAACATTTTTTGTTTACTCTATTAAATTAGCTTAACTATTTGTGTATGGTGTATTTATATTTTTAATATTTTTTTTTTATGTAAAGTAAAAAGTGTACATTTCCGATCCATGAATGTAGAAAATGAACTTGTAAAATGGAATTGTATTACAAAAATAATATGAAAAGCTTATAAAACTGAGAGAAATGCATAGAAACACGCAAGAAAAGTCATTGTATTAATCTTAATTTAGAATCGTTTGATAAAGAATCGATTAGATTTTGCATGTTGATGGGAATTCCAATTTAGGAACAAGGTCCAGACGAAGAGAAAGAAAAAAAAACCTAATTTAAGAAGAGAAGGGTGAATGTATTATTATTTATGATTATTATTATTATTATTATTATTATTATTATTATTATTGTTTTCACTATTGGTGAAAGTAAAAGGGGGAAAGTTGAAGGAGTTCGATAATTCAGCGCATGCGCACAACCACTGTCACCCAAAAGTGAAGAAAGGAGAGAGAAAGTCTCTGGAAAAATGTAATCTTGGAGCGAATGAGGAAGGAAGGAAGGGAATTTTGACGCGTTGATATAGGAAATGAAATTTTTTTTTTTTTTTTTTGTTTTTTTTTTGGTTGAGTTTTCTCCAATGCTGCCGCCTTTTGTCTGGGTAGGGAAAGCAGTAGAGGAGAGAAAGCAGAGAGAAATTTTTGAGGATAATGTACTTCCTCTTCTAATAAAGTCAAGATCAGGCGAGAGTCCGGATTCTCCTCATTACTTGATTAGGAGTGGTGGAATTTTCAAGAAGAAACTGGAGAAAGTCCAGAAAGAAAATTTTTATCTCGTTTCTCCTATTGGTTGGTGGCTTCCGCCTCCGGAAACGAAGGACGAAAGAAAAACCATCAAGACTCAATCCAAGTCATTCGTCTTATCACCACAGCAGTAGTAAGTCATAAGAGTACTCATACATGCGCCATAAATAGCCACCATCTGCAAAAATTCACTCACTCTCATTCCGTGTAACTTGGAACTTATACTCTCTGTCAAAATATAAACCACTCAACGACAACATTTTATAACATTTATAATGATTATTATCATTTTAGTAATAGAATTATTAGAATTTACAAAATTATTTATAATTATTCAAAACTCTCTATTGAGAAACAGTTGAACAACCTAATATGTAATAGAACTTTATAGCAAATCTTAAGTCTTTACCCTTATGCCCGATTTATGCTTTTTCAAATCGCCGTTTTTCGTTTTTTTTTTTATAAAATTGTCATGACGTAGTCTAAAATTGGATGGCAATACAGTAAACGTCTTTGAAAACTCTTATACTTGAAAATTCGAATTTTGATCAAATTGAATTGCTTTTTTTTTTGAAAATCTGACAGTCAACAGTTTTCCCTTATAGGGAGCAAAATATCAAGATTTAATTCCAAATAGAAAAAAAAACATTAGTTCAATGAACTTCATTGTTATTTTTCCGTAGTTTGATATGTTCAGGGTGATTTTAGGTTGTTTGTTTGTCATTTCGCTTTATAAAGCGAAGCGACAACAAACAACCTAAAATGACCCTAGGTATGTTTAGATCAATTTTGTTACTTTTACCTTGACATTGATTTGATTGTACAGTGAGTCTATTTGAAACCTCCAATTTTTGTAATTTGTTATTTGCTAAAATAAACAAATCTGGAGTAACTTCAGGGAAATTTGGCGATAATTTGTAGAAATTTGTAAAAAATCTATAACAAACTTCAGGAGATAAACAATTGTTTACGAATGCTTAGATATTTCTGTGTAAAATTTAATTTGAAAATAACCTTATAAAATGTAAAGTAATGTAAGATTTCGCATGAAGCAGATTAGAAAGGAGAAAAAAGAATGTAGAGAGAAATAAGTTAATGACCAATCACCGTTGTTGAAATTACAAACATTGTAATCGCCATGGTATCGATTTTTTGTTTATGGAAGGTTTCAAATAGACTCAACTGTATATAGATTTCATGTTGATTTTGTATATAGGAGGTTTAAAAGATCTTCTCACATACTTTTTCCGTTTTTTTTTTTCCAAAAAAAAAAGAGAAACGGTTCAACTTCACACGACGATCGGAGTTCGCAATGAAAAGAAAAAAGTATGTATTGTTTTTGCAGAAAATTTTTTTCCCAAACAACGAGTGGAAAACGGAATGACAACGAAATGAAAGAGTATAGATTGATTTTCTAAACATTTCCTAAAAAAGGGAAAGGTTTTGGAAAAAGTATAAAACGGGCATTAGTCTGCTAATTCTTAATTGTTGGTAAAAAACTCAATTGAAAGAGGTGAGTCTTAATCCTTTATTATATTTTAATGAAAAGATACACAAAAAGTCAGGNGACAACGAAATGAAAGAGTATAGATTGATTTTCTAAACATTTCCTAAAAAAGGGAAAGGTTTTGGAAAAAGTATAAAACGGGCATTAGTCTGCTAATTCTTAATTGTTGGTAAAAAACTCAATTGAAAGAGGTGAGTCTTAATCCTTTATTAGATTTTAATGAAAAGATACACAAAAAGTTCATTGGTTGATACGTCTTGTACGGATTCAAAAGCATAAAGGTAAAGAAATTGTAAGTATTGTTGTTTTTTTAACTACACTATCCTGATGTATCACCTAATGTTAATTACAACAATCCTTTGAATGACCGATAGGAATTATCTTAAAATTTCTTTTATATGAAACTTTGAGTACTGTGCAATGGATCTTAGCTGCAAATTCTTTGAGAAAACCAGCTGGTTTTCCCGCATTAAAATAATCCTGTTCTTGTAGTTTTTTTTCTCATATGAGGCTGAGGTTTTAAATTACTTTTAAGGGTTTTTGAGTGCTTGTTTTCTATAGCAAGACTCCAACCCATCATTACCATTATCATCATCATCAGATCATCTTAAAAAAAAAAAAAAAACTCGAGACAAAACAAAGTGTCAGATCCAACTTCTTTTCTTTAAAAACTTTGACAGGTTTCTACTTTTTTGAGGTACTGCCCACATCTACACTACGCCCAAATTGTTCATTTTTTATTATTCTGCCTTAAGCCATTTATTTTTTGTTTATATTATTAATATCAACCTTTGGATTATCATTCCTAACGCAATTTTTACCATATAAGCCAACTTGCTGTCGTTGAAAATTTATTTTAATTTTCATTACTAATGAATCTAAAATTGTACCAGTCTCTGGTTGTATCAAAAAAATTCGAGTCCGAAATTGAATTTTCTATAGTAATAAAATAAAATGAGAAAATTTCGCTTGATTTTACGACAAAACTAAAAATGTATAAAATTATTTTTTGCTTGCGCTTATCCCATTTTCTCTATTTAATTTGAAGTTAAAGTAAATTCTCTATGTAAATAATGACTTCCGATGATAAATTAAACAAGTGTTGGTTTACGTGTGGGTACATTTTCATTAGTATTATTACAACAAGAATTTTTTTGCGTAAAAACTGAAATGGAGTGTGTTTTTGTTTTTTTAATATAACAGCATGTTGTCTGAAGAAGAATCTAAAAACAAAGCAGGATTGTCTGCACAATAAACCAAGAAAGAAAAAAGAAAAAAAAAAAATTTTTTTTCTAACAATTTCTTGATACACGATCGACGAGACAAGGAGACAGACTAATTTATGTTCGAGAGTATCATTTAAATGCAAATTCGGCACATTAGTTATGAAAGTCATGAGCCAATTCAGCCATAATGGTTAAAACTACAACCAATTCGAGCAAAGACTGAAATTACAAAACTACAACTATTTAACATTTGTAAAAAAAAAAANCCCCCCCCCCTCCGCGGCGGCGCTTCTTCTCACAGATGAGAGAGTACCTGAAACTGAAACTGAAAAGTAGTACTTGTAGAGAAAATATAATGATTTTTTCAACATGAATGATTTTTAGTTGCATGAATTTGAAGAAAGCAGAAATGGGCTTAATTTGTAATAAATAAAATTCTGTTATTCCACACACGTTTTCCAATTCGACGGGCTAAAGAAAGAAACATAAGATTTTCTGATTGGATCATTTGATTCTCCGTCTAGCTTCTGACGTGACATGACAGGAAATGGAAGGGTTAAAACAACTCTCTCAGGTGCCGACTTTTTCATCACAATTTTTCTACAGATGACTTCTGCCCTTTTTTTTTTTTTTGAATACGAAGAGTTTTGAGGGTTTTGGAATATTTCAAATCGGATGTAGGGAGATGATGGTGATTCAGGTTTTGTATGCATATATGAAACTCCGAAGAAAAAAACACTTGGGGAGATGATTGGGAATTTCCTATATGGAGCAGTTTCCCTTTCTGTATAAATTTTTTTTTCTTTAAATTTTACAAGATTAGAATGATATAGATGCTGACGAAAAGTTGTTTTAGATTTTTTATTTCATAAGTCACGGGAATTTTTAAGTCCAAGGTTAGAAAGATTTACAAAAATATTTGAAAAAGCTTTTGAAAATAATTGAAAATTTTTTTGAAAATTTTAAATTTTTTGGAAAATTAAAAAAAAATTTTTTAGTTAAAAAAAATTTTTTTTATTTAATTTTTGAAAATTTTTCTTGTTTTCACATGGTTTGATTTTTTATTATTGAAATAAACGATTGAAAATCAACGTTAAGTGACACCGGATAGTGTAAACTCTGTTCCAGTGTACTCAAAACGAAACTTACGGGGATATTAGCAAAAAAGTTTCAAATTTTCACTTATAGTGAACATCAGCTACTTATGACGAGCTTATGTACAGATTTCACTATAAGCCAAGGGCTACTAATAATTTTACATTTTCAATTCCTAAACAACCTTCCTCAAGTTTTAGTTTAGTTTCTGTTTTAAAAAATACACTAATAACAATAGAGAATAAAAAGTTTTTTTTTATTTATTTTTTTTTTGAAACTCATTTCATCAAATTCCGTAGGATTTTCTCCATATTCTCCCAACGACGTCATTTACGTNATTGGGAATTTCCTATATGGAGCAGTTTCCCTTTCTGTATAAATTTTTTTTTCTTTAAATTTTACAAGATTAGATTATATAGATGCTGACGAAAAGTTGTTTTAGATTTTTTATTTCATAAGTCCAAGGTTAGAAAGATTTACAAAAATATTTGAAAAAGCTTTTGAAAATAATTGAAAAAATTTTTTTTAAATTTTAATTTTTTTGGAAAATTAAAAAAAAATTTTTTTAGTTAAAAAAAATTCTTTTTATTTAATTTTTGAAAATTTTTCTTGTTTTCACATGGTTTGATTTTTTATTATTGAAATAAACGATTGAAAATCAACGTTAAGTGACACCGGATAGTGTAAACTCTGTTCCAGTGTACTCAAAACGAAACTTTAGCAAATAAGTTTCAAATTTTCACTTATAGTGAACATCAGCTACTTATGACGAACTTATGTACAGATTTCACTATAAGCCAAGGGCTACTAATAATTTTACATTTTCAATTCCTAAACAACCTTCCTCAAGTTTTAGTTTTAGTTTTAGTTTTAGTTTCTATTTTAAAAAATACACTAATAACAATAGAGAATAAAAAGTTTTTTTTTATTTATTTTTTTTTTTTGAAACTCATTTCATCAAATTCCGTAGGATTTTCTCCATATTCTCCCAACGACGTCATTTACGTANTTTTTTTTTTGAAACTCATTTCATCAAATTCCGTAGGATTTTCTCCATATTCTCCCAACGACGTCATTTACGTAATATCTTCTTTTCAAGTATTTTTTTTTCTCTCCCATTTCTAACCCATTTCTTAGAGTTTTCTCCTCCATTGGTTGAGTTATTGGTAACTGGAAGATTAGATTAGACTCCTTTCTGCCTATGAAAATAGTAACATTTGGCTAAATTGCCTCAATTTCTTTTCCAAAAAGTGGCTAAAAAGCTCACATCTTTTATAATATATATTTATGATATGGAAGAAAAACTTTTTCTTCAACAACCTCATATAGTTTGAATATTCTTATATCCAAAAGAAGAAAGGGTTTGAGTAGAAAGATTTACATTTTCTACAACAAAACGAAGAGAGTCGTTGGTTTATCAGCTCAAAAACTTTTCCTATCATCCCTAACCAAGTGAGTGAAAGTGGAGGGAAAGCACATAGAATTATATTACTCGATTTTGCATATTTTAAAATAAGTAAGCTTTTGCCTAGGTGCATCAATTCTGTTAAAACCAGAACATAGATCTTACTTTAGCTCACCTAAAGTTTGTAGGAAAATGAGTCATTCACGAGTCCTTTCTAATGATTCATTTTAATATTAGTGTCTAAAATTTTCCATTCCTTATTTTTAAAAGGCCTGTTTTAGGAATAAGCCGATGACTCAGAGTCAAAGAATCATCCAACTTTCAAACTTATTTTAAACATCTTATCAACTATAATTTCTTAGAGAATGTAATACTTTTTAAGCTTACACCAAAATAAAATCCAGCAGTCGCTAATAATCCATCATCGAGAAACGTTCTCTTATTACAATAAAGTTCTCTAACAAAAAATCAAAATTTTAATTCTAATTCAAAAATTTTAAAAATTTTAAACTAAATTTATACTTTTTGATTCTTTGAATCGAAAATTAATTAACTTTTCGATTATTTGAATCGAAAAATTAGATAATTCGATTTCAGAGATTAAATAATGTATATTACAACATTTTATCCAAAAAAAAATACAACTAAGAGAGTAGTGGACTCAACAGTGGGAAACTTTAGTATAGATAAAAATAAAATTTCTTGGACTTAGGACTTAGGTTTGTGGAGAGAAAATGAGATAATGAATTTCACGAATTTCCAATCCCTTGTTGTTTTTTCTAGTCTGATCATTACTTTTACTTTTTTTTTTCCTCTCTGTTTTTGGAGAAAGTAATTCTGAAAGTAAAGAGATAGAGGCTATCTTTTTTTTTCTTTNTCATTACTTTTACTTTTTTTTTTCCTCTCTGTTTTTGGAGAAAGTAATTCTGAAAGTAAAGAGATAGAGGCTATCTTTTTTTTTCTTTTTTTGAGAAAGTGAGACATGGTGAAAGCGACAGAGAAAGTGCTCTACTCCTTCTCTACAGAGTCTCATGTAATCTAATGTGATGTGACCTAATGGAAGGTTATTTACTTTGATACTCTTGCCCAAATGGAATGGAACTTTCGTGTTCCTTTTTTTCACCGTCTCACTTTCGATTTTTTCTCTACTTATGTACTTTGCAAGGGGAACTAATGTCCAAAATTCACTCTCATTTCCCTTTCATTCCAAAAGGTTAGGGTGATACAAGGACCTTTCAGTTACAATTTCCTACGAAAAAAAAAAATTTTTTTTTCTCAGGTAAACAAAATCAAATTACAACAACCCTGTCCAAGACCTGTCGTAGACTTAGATCAGATCCATAGAAAATCCACAACTTTATCAAAAATTTAAGTCAATTTTCTTTAAAATTGGGTACAACATCAATAGAAATTTACATTCCACGTTTTACGTCACAACTTTTTTATTTGAAGAGCTACGTCTTTATCGTTGGTTGCGTTGGATTCAGCACTAAATTTCCATTCAGAAAATGTATTTCCCATTCCGAAAATGTCGGAAAAGTTTTTTTTTTGGAATTTGTAGTAACTTGTGTATTGTGTCTTACAAGTGTGGAAGAAGGTTGTGATTTTGAGGGTTAAAATTTACACCGTTAACAACAACAACAACCCTAACCCTAACTGAATAATTAAGTAACGGATTTAGATTTAATAAAAAAAATTTTAAGTTTTCTTCTCATCAAATCTGTTACAGATTCTTTCATTTTTACCTATTTTGATTTCAAATGTCCCTCACAAAAAAATTTTTTTTTTTTTTTTTTTTTGACAAAATAGATGATTTTAAGAATCTAAGGCTAAGGCTAAGACTAAGACTAAGGCTGTTGGATATTTTTGTATGGTTAGAAAGTTCTATATAGAGTGGGGAAATTGGCCTCTTTAGTGATTCGAAATTGGCGTCTGTTGGATGAAACTCCGTTTTCTGCCATTCTTTCTTATGAGTCCCAATTCACCCATTTTGAATGAAGAAAGGTTCTCATCTTGTAAATCCCAAGACACGTCTTCCCATTCCTCTTTCTCATCTCTCAAAATATCCATCCCTAACTTACGTGACTCCAAACACAAGGATTTTACAAGGATTCGGCTCAACTCAAACTAAAAAAAGGTACCCTCCCTTACTAAACCCTAACAACCTAACAACCTAACTTTTTTCCTAATACTTCAAACTGAGTTTGGGCACATTAACACAGATCCTGCCCTCTAAGGACAAATTCAGAGACTTTGGAGTTACGTTAAAGTTCGGATAGACGGAGATCTCAAAGGAATTTACAAAATTCGGCATTCTTTTTCACTTTCTCTTCTTCAACACAATACACACGAAATCCATAAGTACATATTCAATTCAAATACAATTTACAACAAAAAAAAAACCTAAATATTCAAACGACATTCACTTTAATCTAAATGATTCTTGTAATAAAAAAATCTTCTAATTTCATAAAAATTCTTTACAAATTATTGAAAATAAGGAACTAAATTATCAAAAATTTGTTATTAATTTAGAGTAATTATAAATGAAAATTCATAATTCTGAAAGCATAAAAGAGGTTGTTAGACCATCTATGCTCACGTGAATGGAGAAAATTAATTATAACAAGAGTAAGATTTTATGATTAGAAAAATACATAGTTAATCATGTTTTTTTTTTTATTTCCCTAGACGATTAATGGATTTGTAAAACCGGAATTTAGTGACAAATGAGTCTATTCTAATCTCATTCTCTATAAATTTAAATTTGCACTACTTTAGTTCTGTATCTTGTCTACAAAGAAAGACAAGTTGTTTTTGATTTCTTAACAATGGGAATTATTATTTGCAAAAATAATGATGAAAATTTTGCACAATTTACTTACGGAATGAAAAGAATTGTAGTGTATTCCAAAATAGAAATTTCGTCATTCAAATTCAACTATTGAATCCAAAATATAACAAGTTGAGAAATAATGACTTGTGCAAAAACAATTAACCAATTGGTCAATTTCTTTCAACTTTGATTAAGATTCATAATACTTGAATCAAAATTTTAAATTCTTCTCAAGTAGTTAGCTAATTTAACATAATTTTCACATAAGATTAACAATTTCATCAGTTTATTGAATTAATACAAAAAAATTAGATTTTTTTTTGTGAAAATCACAAATTTATTCCCAGTTCACCATATTACATGTAGACATAGTGAAGAAAAAAAAAAAAAAAAATCAATGAATATTTTCCTACTTTTTTCTCTTCCGGTGCAAGAGAAGAGAAAGAGAAAGAGAAAGTTTTATTTTTAGCTAGTAGAGAACACTACTTTCACTCTTTTCACTCTACGCCTTACTTTCACCAATTTCATCAAAATTAACACCAAATGCAAGGATGATGAAAGTGATTGGGTTTAGCAATTAATATATTATATGAATATATTAATATATTCATATTATATAAATATATTTATGTATTGAAAATGTTCTAATTTTAATAATAATCATTTTTAATTTACAGGATTTGCAAATCTAATTGTATTATTCGCTAAAGCTGTTGTAAGTTCAAGGGATTGTAAATCATTTCCTACACTCTGTCCCTTATCTATGTTGAAAACTAAATGGAGTACTCATGAATTTTGATAGAATTATATTTTAAAATTTCTAGAGAATGATTTAAGAGTTGGATTTATTTATGATGTTATAGAATTTCTATTGGGATGATCCAGTCATAATTCATAATATTCTTTTTCTTTCTTGTGGTTCCTACATCAATGGAGAATAATAAAACTATGAGCACAATGGAAATAAGATCTTGGATCCTTTTTCCATCTTTTTTTACCTCCTAATACTCAAAACCAAAACCAACCTATCAGGACACAAAGTCAAGGTGAAAAATATCCAATACTAACAAAAAAAAATCAAAATTTAACCACACCTTTATTCAAGTTAAATTAATTTCATCACTTAAATTATTAGTCTCATAACGCCAGTGAAAATTAATGTTTTGTTTTAGAAAAAATAAAAATATCATCACAGTTCATAAAGTCAGCTTCTTAATTTTGTTCAAGAATTATTCTCATTACCATCAATTTTATATAATATGCAATGCAATATGCCTAAAATTGAACTAAAATTTTAGTGTTACATCTACAAATATTCTTTATATCTAAACTTCTGACGTCACGCTGGCTGTAAAAATGGTGTACATCTATCACTACCAATAATTAAAAACACGGCTAGTTGTAGCTTAAATATTATAAAGCTACATTTAGGTGGTATATACAGGTAGCCTATCCCATTTCTTTCACATTATAGTTCACATGCGCAAAGGCATTGTAAGGAAGCGGCTTAAAGTTGAACTAAAATTTTAGTGCTACATCTACAAATATTCTTTATATCTAAACTTCTGACGTCACGCTGGCTGTAAAAATGGTGTAATTCACTGCCCTGANGCTACATCTACAAATATTCTTTATATCTAAACTTCTGACGTCACGCTGGCTGTAAAAATGGTGTACATTCACTGCCTCAGNTGTAAAAATGGTGTAATTCACTGCCCTGAGGCAGTGAATCTCTAATAAGAAATTGAAAATATGAGGTTTTTACATCAAAATTACATTATGAATATTTGAAATAAACATTTTGATGAGATAAAATAAAAATTTGTAAATATAAATGAAACACATATTGATTTATGTTACACATACTGTGTAACACTGTTATACTGTGAGTCACATATGTTATGAATGAAGGATTTAGATTAGCTAAAAGTCGAAAGTTATTAATTAGTAAACATTAATTTATAAACTTTTACCATCTCTATTAGCAGTAAAAATTTTATATTTCTTAATTCTACTTAGGTTTTTGCTTATTTTAAACATAATTAGGAAAATATCTTTTGAAAATTTAGTAATTTGTGTTTCCACATATTCAATGTCATTTGAAAGCTATTGTCAATCATTTGAATTTTTAATGACTCTCAGTGACATAAAAGTTAAGAAAACATCCAAGAGTTTTACTGCTTATGCGATTTTTTTTTGCTAATAATGAATTCATTAGTACGATAATATTTATGGAAAAGAAAAAAAAATTTGTTTTTTAATTTAAATCTTGCGAGTTTATTCGTCTTGATTAGTGTTCGACTGTAAGCAGTAAAAATGCTTAAAATTGCGTATTAACATATTTTGGAGTTTCAATCTCTGCGTATATTTGCCTATAATTGCGTAAATTAAAAAAATGTGAGGAATTTGAAAATTTAGAAAAAGTTTTTATTCCAGATTTATTTATTTTTTTTAGCGCGAATTCAAAATTTCTAAATTCAATTAGTTTCAAATCTCTATTCAAGTTTAAATTATTCATTCACCTAAACTGAGTAATGGACTACTAGTTAAGGAAAGCACTTTTTGTTTAAACAACTCAAAAAAAAAACCAATTAGTTTAGGTTGAAAATTATTAAATCTGCAATGTCTAGTATGATTAATTAAGCAGAACCTTGTCACGTGCTATATAAAAATTTAATTATAAATAATATGAATTATTGAATTTCCCACACATTTATGACGATTTTATAAATAAAACGCAAAAATACGCAAAATCCCATTTTCCACATTATACGCGCGTAATGATTCCGAGAACCTTGTCACGTGCTATATAAAAATTTAATTATAAATAATATGAATTATTGAATTTCCCACACATTTATGACGATTTTATAAATAAAACGCAAAAATACGCAAAATCGCATTTTCCACATTATACGCGCGTAATGATTCCGAGAACCTTGTCACGTGCTATATAAAAATTTAATTATAAATAATATGAATTATTGAATTTCCCACACATTTATGACGATTTTATAAATAAAACGCAAAAATACGGAATATCGCATTTTTCCGCATTATACACGCGTAAATTACGCGCGTAATGATTCCGAAAGTGCGTATTTGTCGAACACTGGTTTTCATACACCTGATATATTTTAAACTATTTGTTTAATTAGAATCCTATAGTAATTAATAATAGAAATAATCAACTTGTGTTAAAAATAACCAAACTATCCTAACATTTTAAAATTTAAATTCAAATTCTTGTTTTTTGTCTTGAGTACCAAATTCCTCCATATATAGTTCAAAAATGGAGAAAACCACTCCAAAATCCAATCTTAAAGATACTAATTCTATAATATTGTAGATAGAATATAGAAAAACAAAGATCTCAGCATCCACCCACTAATCCATGGCAATCGCTCCAAGGCTTTAAAGTTGAGACAACGCAAAAGGGTGAATACTCAAAAAAAAAAAGTATGGTGTATACGGAAAATCGAGGTTGTAAAAAGTAGCGTTATATTTTGAGTATGAGATTCCCTATCTGAAGAAGTAGAAGAGTCTCAAAAAATCTTTAGTTTGTTAAGTTCGTAAGGCGCAGAGGCACATGGAGAATATAATAATACTCAAGAGATTCTCTACCATTGGAACTTGGTAAACCAACCTCATCGCTACACGCTTCAGGATCCATCACAGCTTCTTCTCCTCGTAAGATCAAAAAAATTTTACCCTAAATCTAACAAAAAGATTTCCTTTTCACTAAAAATTTTTTTTTTCGGTTTCAATTACACTTTTTCTTTCATCCAGAGTAGAACCCTAGGCCAACTTACTATTTTTTGTTTATTTAAAACCGTACGTCTTCAAGAAGAAAGGAACCGAAATTTAAGAATTCTATAATCATCCTAATCCTAAATAAACAAGTGGAAATACTCGATTTCTTAAGTATGATTGACATGGAACAGGATTCACTCACAAACTCCTCAAAAAGGTTCAGGTTCGTTTTTTTTTAAATAAAAATAAAAATAACAATTTTGAATTCTTAAAATAAAAATCATAACTATACTATCTGAAAAACTTGCNATTTCTTAAGTATGATTGACATGGAACAGGATTCACTCACAAACTCCTCAAAAAGGTTCAGGTTCGTTTTTTTTTTAAATAAAAATAAAAATAACAATTTTGAATTCTTAAAATAAAAATCATAACTATACTATCTGAAAAACTTGATACCTGTTTAGAAAAAACTAAACTATCATAAAAAGTTCCTAAATATTTTGAGTGACAGAGAACAACAACTCTACACAAAAAAAAAAAATTTTTTTTTCCCTTGTTCCCTGACCTTTCTGCTCTTTTTTTTACATTCAACCCTTCACTTTTTTTTTTTTTGCCGATGATGCAATTACCCCTTTTTTCCTGCCCAGCAAAAAAAAATATATGACTCTATTGTAAAAATTTCTATATTACTAAAGAAAATTGTAAAACACTTTTTAACTGTTGTAAATTGAAGTGTCCGTGTGATTTTAGAGAAGAGAGGACTTGGACTTGGACTTGATCTTGAAGATGAAGTATATTTTTTTTTATCTCTTCAACAATGGAAGATGAGAAGAGAATGTGTAGAATTTTTGTTACTTTCCTGAACGTATACTAAATGTATCCTGAGTGCTTTATATCTCCGGTATACCTTCAGTATACGTGCCAGGCGAGAACAAATCAACGCTAATTTCTTCACTAGACATCGTTTCAATAGCTTCTTACAACAATCCCACTGGAACAGAAATCAAACACTGTGAGTGCTCAATACTAACAAAATATGTACTAATTAATCACATTATAAATGAAAAAGTGCTTATAATAATAATAATAAAATAAAATTTTAAAAAAGTTTAGCACGCAAATTTAGAGTTGACAAGGCTTAAAAAAATTATTCAGCAATTAGTTGCACAAAATTATGAAATGCACACAACACAACATACTTTAAGGTCCATGGTCCTAATCTNTATTCAGCAATTAGTTGCACAAAATTATGAAATGCACACAACACAACATACTTTAAGGTCCATGGTCCTAATCTGAAATTTCATCAAACATCTCTTAAATAACTTCCTGGAAAAATGTCTTTATCGTGGTTTTAGTGACCATTTAGAGAACTGGGACCTAGCACATTCAATTCAGCATCAAATTTCCAATAGGAATCACTTATCATTTACCAATTTAAGTCACTTTCTANTCAAATTTCATCAAACATATACTGGAATTCCTGGAAAAATGTCTTTATCGTGGTTTTAGTGACCATTTAGAGAACTGGGACCTAGCACATTCAATTCAGCATCAAATTTCCAATAGGAATCACTTATCATTTACCAATTTAAGTCACTTTCTATCAACTTATATCGCGATGAGTTTGAAACTTGTTAAAAAAACTAAAAAAAAAATTGGTCTAAAAAAAGAAAAATCAGAAATCTGTCTAAAAAAAATCAAAAATCTGTCTAAAAAAATCAAAAATCTGTATAAAAAAAATCAAAAATCTGTCTCAAAAAATCAAAAATCTGTATAAAAAAAATCAAAAATCTGTATAAAAAAAAATCAAAAAATCTGTTTAAAATAAAATAAAAAATGTCAAAAAAAAAAAAAAAAATTGGTCTAAAAAAAGAAAAATCAAAAATCTGTCTAAAAAAAATCAAAAATCTGTCTAAAATAATCAAAAATCTGTATAAAAAAAAATCAAAAATGTGTATAAAAAAAAATCAAAAATCTGTATAAAAAAAAAATCAAAAATCTGTATAAAATAAAATAAAAAATGTCAAAAAAAAAATCAAAAATCTGTATAAAAAAAAATCAAAAAATCTGTTTAAAATAAAATAAAAAATGTCTAAAAAAAAATCAAAAATCACAAAACACAAACGAAGTGAACTCGAAACTAAGTTCAAGTGGAACATCCTTAACCTAAGNATCAAAAATCTGTATAAAAAAAAAAATCAAAAATCTGTATAAAAAAAAAATCAAAAATCTGTATAAAATAAAATAAAAAATGTCAAAAAAAAAATCAAAAATCTGTATAAAAAAAAATCAAAAAATCTGTTTAAAATAAAATAAAAAATGTCTAAAAAAAAATCAAAAATCACAAAACACAAACGAAGTGAACTCGAAACTAAGTTCAAGTGGAACATCCTTAACCTAAGTTTGAAAAACAATGCATCAAAATTAATATAATTAGAAATACAATTTCAACTGGCTATCAACAACATCAAACAGCACTCAATCCACAACAATAAAAAAAAAGTCAATTTGCGAAAATAAATTGCTAAATAACACTTTTTTTTTCTTTTTTTTTTCAAATAAACTCAAATTGATTTTTATAAAATTGATACATGTTGAAAATACAATTCTTCTAACCATCTCAATGTTGCTAATAACAAGAATAATATTTTCTATTAATTTCCATAACCAAAAAAAAAAATTTTTTTTTTCATATTGATTTTCTGATTTCACATAAAGGGAGTTATTTTTGAATAATAATTAATATTAACTTTAAACTTTTAAATATCCAATTTCTTCAGATTATTTTCAATGAGAATCTTGTTTAAACTTACATTTTCTCAAAAAAAAAAAAAAAAAAAAAAAAAAAAAAAAAAAAAAAAAAAAAAAACCAATGGAACGAGGATGATAGATAAGATTTCGAACTTTTAAATTTACCACACCAGTCCTAATTTTCCAAATAATTTTCAAATGGAAGATAAATCAAAAATTTCTCAAAAATTTCTCAAAAATTTTCTCAAAAATTTCTCAAAAATTTCTCAAAAATTTCTCAAAAATTTCTGAAAAATTTCTCAAAAATTTCTCAAAAATTTTCTCAAAAATCAGTATTATTACATCAGGTCTAATCATTTTCAAATTGTCTATATTTCATAATCATTGTTAACCTCCATAATGTCTTGACTTCCTATAATTATACTAGATGAGAGTCATTATTACAAAAAAATCAACAAAATTTTTTATACAAAAAGAATGAAATGTTATGAAAAAGAAGCAGATGTTGGGAGAAGGAAAAGGACCCCTGTAGTAAAGAATGAGTAGAAGGCGGGAGTAAAAAGGCAGACGAATACAAAAAAATGGACACTTTTGAGGGTATAGTGAGTAATAATAAATAAAGATCCCTATTTCCGTTTTTGTTCTCTGTACATTTGAAAAGTACGAAGACTCTCAATTCCTAAAGCCTTATCTCTTCCAGCACTCATAATGGATGGATGGATAGGATCACCAGAATGCCCGCTTTTTTCTTTCTACATTTTTTGATTCATTCTCATTTTTTTTGGCCCTTGGATTTTTCTGACACTGCAGGAGGACTCAGTTCTGCCCTTAGCTTCTGTCAGAAGAGGAGTGAGTCAAATTTAACTTAAAATTTAAACACAGACGTCTTCATCATTCTTCAAAAACTCATCAGAAATTAATTGGAAAGGAAAAGAAGAAGAAAAAAAAGAAAAAAATAAATATTTTTTCAAATTGGTAAGCTCATTTTCGTTCATTTTGAACCACTTCATTTTTCAAATTGAAATTGAGTAATTTTAAATATAAACCTTAGCTAAACTAAAAATTTACCTTAATCTTATTAAAATCATAAATTACAACACCATAAATCATAATTTACCATAATAAATCATAAATTGGTGTAAATTATGATTTTAATTTTACTTTACTTTACTTTTTTCCAATAATTGTAGAGTAAAAGAAAATTTACTTTTTCCAACTATCTGAAAGTGATCACAAAATCTATTGGATTTGTTACACAACCATTTTCAAAATTCAATAAATTTATCTCCGCTCATTAACTTTGACAGTTTAATTTCAAATTTCAACAATTGGGTGTTTAGGACCAACTCTTTCATTTTTGATTGGTTAGATTAGATGTAAATTTTTTAAATAAACGAATTCCTCTAATTTCTTGTTATTTTGAGATATTTCACAGTCCTAGTCAATACTAGTAACATTCAAAAATTTCTTGTATAAAAAAATATCTTTTTTCCAATAAGACACAAAAAATTTGTGNATTATCTGAAAGTGATCACAAAATCTATTGGATTTGTTACACACCCATTTTCAAAATTCAATAAATTTATCTCCGCTCATTAACTTTGACAGTTTAATTTCAAATTTCAACAATTGAGTGTTTAGGACCAACTCTTTCATTTTTGATTGGTTAGATTAGATGTAAATTTTTTAAATAAATGAATTCCTCTAATTTCTTGTTATTTTGAGATATTTCACAGTCCTAATCAATACTAGTAACATTCAAAAATTTCTTGTATAAAAAAATATCTTTTTTCCAATAAGACACAAAAAATTTGTGACAAAATATAAAAAAAATATAAGACAAGTCAATTATCCTTAAGTCTTGTTTTCTGTCTTTCTGTGAAACCTTTCGGTGAAACCTTTCGGTGAAACCTTTCGGTATGAACTTTTAGAGACTAATTTTTTGCTCTACGTTTGGTAAATTGTCCAGATCTCCTCAGGGTTTCTGAAGATCTTGTTCAAGAATGTCTTTTCCATCGAACCGAGACTCTTTGCTTTTCTATTCACTTAAAAATATCAAACATCTCCCTTCCTTCCTAATCCGGCAAATACGGATGACCAACATCACAAAAAATACGGAGAGAAGCAAAAAATACAGAGAGAAAAGCAAAAAAAAAATACCCGACCAGTTGGGAAGACTAATATAAGAAGCATTCTTGACAATTCTATTGTTGCCTTGTCTCTTGGCTTATTATATCTTATAAGAAAGTTGAGAATCTTTTTTTTTTTTCATTTTCATTACTATATGTCCTGATAGAATAAGATGATATTGAACCCTTCCGTACTCGTAGTTGTAACAAGTCTTATATAAACCAAATGGTCTTATAAACTACTACTTTTCGGTACTTTTTTTTATAAGAAATAAGGTTTATATCTGGCTCTATCAGATGTTATTTCTTATGTAATCCAGTCACGTATATTTCTAATATTATTAGAGAGAGAGAATCCTCAATTTCAGTTTTTAAGACGAGATTTTTCTATTACTTTGTTCCCCCTAAAAGGAACCATTTCTTATCCCCCCAAAAAAAAAACTTCAACACTTTCCCCCCTCTTCTTTCATCTTATACATAATTCATTCCCAGAACTTTTTCTCATCTTAAGAGATCACGAAACTTCTTCAATTTCCAGTCCATTTGTCACTCTACAGAGTTTCTCCGAAAAAAAAAAAAAAAATTTCTCCCTCACATGACTAAGCTTTTCTTTATACATATACATTTTCCTCCGATTTTCTATTTTCATTTCTGGACAACGAAATTTTCAAAAAAAAAATAATAATAGGAACAACGTTATTTGAATAAGAATAAACTAAAACTTCACTGCAACTTGTCTTCTTATGTTACAAATTTTTGGTTTAAAATCTTAATTTTCACTATAATCAATCAAAAAAAAAAATTATGATGAGTATTTAACACATTCAGTGTTCGACTGTAGGCAGTAAAAATGCGTAAAATCGCATGAGTANAAATAATAATAGGAACAACGTTATTTGAATAAGAATAAACTAAAAATGGAATACAGTTTTGTTTTTAGTAAAGATTATTATTGCGATGACATAAGGTGGATTAGCGGACTTTAAAATCTAATAGTTAAAAATAAAAATAATTAAGTTATTTAGTAAGTTACTTTACTCCAACTTGTCTTCTTATGTTACAAATTTTTGGTTTAAAATCTTAATTTTCACTATAATCAATCAAAAAAAAAATTATGATGAGTATTTAACACATTCAGTGTTCGACTGTAGGCAGTAAAAATGCGTAAAATCGCATGAGTAAAATTGTGTAATTAACACATTTAGGAATTTCAATTTCTCCGTATATATGCGTATAATTGCATAAATTTAAAAAGTGACGGGAATTTGAAAATTTTAAATAATTTTTTCTTGCAGATCAACTTATTTTCATAAACAGCTGAAAAAAAAAATATCAATTAGTTTAGGAAATTATCAAATCTGCAATCTAGTATTCACAGTCAGAACGTTGTCACGTGCTATATCAGAATTTAATTATAAATATATTGAATTTTTGAATTTCCCACACATTTATGACGATATTATAGATAAGACGCAAAAACGCATTTTTTCGCATTATACGCGCGTAATGATTCCGAAAATACGTATTTCTCGAACACTGAACACATTAATCCAATAAATTATTTTTAACAGAGACTCAAAATAATTCAGAATTGGTTTTTGCTATATTAAATAACATTTCTCTATTGTCCTAATAAAATATTAGACAATTTGGTTTATCATCAGTTTTGTTTTTGTTCCATTATAAATTAAAATAATTTACACTTGAAAACTTGTCCTTGTAAAATCAAGAAATTTTCAAAAAAAAAAAAAATTCACTAAAATTTTTAGCCTATTTATGAGAGAATTTAATAACACACATAAACTTTACAAATGACCTAATATGATCATTGAAATTGACATTAGTAACCCTACTCACAATCTCCATAAATTTTACAAACATTTATAAACTTCATAAAATTGAAAACTACACAAAGACTTCTTTTTTTCTAACTTTAACCCTAACAACCTAATAACTTCCCACAAAATTCTTATAAACCTTGACTTGTGTCACCTGACAATGAAATTGACTCTGTGCAGCAAAACCTAACCTAACAACCTACCACACCCCTAAAAGTTAAAACATAAAACACAGTGTACGCCGTTAGCAGTTTATAGTAAATTTAGCATAGCGCTATTTACTGCTATTTAGCGCTATGGACCGTTGGTGCTAAATAGCACTCTGCTAAATTAAAATTTTTTGAAACATTTGGCGCGGAATATGATTTAAAAAAAGGTAAACAAGAGTCAAGGGAGCTGTTTTTTTGCTTACGATGTAAGTAACTTAATCCATTGCCCATTCATGGAAGTTAGAAAAGAAGGTATAGAGAGTGGGGTATCCCTTGTCAGCTGTTATTGGTCACCTCTATATAGTAAAGTATATAAGTAATAATTTAAAATATAGTGAAGCCAATTCAGGTAATTAACTTAAATTTTGTTATCAAACTGATTATTGCCAATTGTGGGATATAAAAATTTCAAAAAACTTTGTAATTAGTACTATTTACCACTATTTCGCGCTATTTTCGCTAAAACTGCTATTTAGCGCTAAGCAAGTTACCCTTGTAAAACCTGAACCAAAGTCTGAAACTGAAACTGAAACTATATAAGAAATAGAAGCGAAAATAATAATTTCTTATTATTCATACGGAAGAGTATGAGAGAATGTAAATGAGTAATTTCGTACACTCTGTTTCATCTCCATTCTCGACAATTCTCATTCTCAATCCTTTTCCTCCCAGTTGACGACATCAAACCCATTGTTCTTTTTTTTTCTCTCTTTTTTCTCTCTTTCTCTCTCTCTGCTATGGGTGGCTATGTGAGAGTCTGAGTTTGTAGAGAATGAGGAGAATGGAACTTGGTGTAAAATTGGCGCAGCTGCTCCATACCCACTTGAGTTATCGATNTTTGTAGAGAATGAGGAGAATGGAACTTGGTGTAAAATTGGCGCAGCTGCTCCATACCCACTTGAGTTATCGATTGAAGATTTTTGGCCAGAGAGGTGGGGTTCTGAGATCCGCCATCGAGGAAACGGGAGGATCTTAGCCTCCTCAGATGGAGAAGAAAAAAAAAAATCTTCAACAGATGAAATTTAGTAAGTTTGTTAGAATCCTCTCACATCTTGGGTTTTCTAGATGGAGAAGGAAAAAGGGGAGATTCAAACCTAACCTCAAGCTTCGCTAAACCCAAGCTCTCCGAATCTACACAATTTATGACATGACAAGAGAAACTCATTTCCAGAAACGGATTTTACGGATTAGGTTCATGGGAGGGAGAGTAGAAACTACATACACACAAAAAAAAAAAAAAAAAAAA